>SJYC01048806.1:0-33914 GCA_006408675.1 Madoqua kirkii | reverse complement strand
AAACAGTAAGGACCGAAGAGAAGCAGAAGAGATTAAGAAGAGGTGGCAAGAATACATAGAAGAACTATACAAAAAATGTCTTAATGACCCAGATAACCATAATGGTGTGGTCACTTACCTGGTGCAAGACATCCTGGAGAGTGAAGTCAAAAGGGCCTTAGGAAGCATTCCTACAAACAATATTAGTGGAGGGGATGGAATTCTAGCTGAGCTATTTAAAATCCTAAGAGACAATGCTGTTAAAGTGCTGCACTCAATTTGCCAGCAAATTTGGAAAACTCAGCAGTGGCAACATGCCTGGAAAAGGTTAGTTCTCATTCCAATCCCAAAGAAAGGCAATGCCACAGAATGTTCAAACTACCACACAATTGTACTCATCTCACACGCTAGCAAGTGAGTGAGTGAAGTTGCTCAGTCGTGTCTGACTCTTTGCGACCCCATGTCCTGTAGCCCCTCAGGCTCCTCTGTCCATGGGATTTTCCAGGCAAGAATACTGGAGTGGGTTGCCATTTCCTTCTCCAGGGGATCTTCTCAACCGAGGGATCGAACCCAGGTCTCCCGCATTGCAGGCAGACACTTTACCGTCTGAACTGAAGGGTTTAGAGGTCATCAAATGGACATGACCTATAAAGGAAATTTTAATGGTTTTACTTAGAAATGACTTCTAATGAAAGAGAACACAAATGGAAACTATTTGAGATACATTTCTATGTAAAATGTAGTTTGCACATAATTTCAGCATTTTAAATGAGCACTCTGAAACCGAGACCAAGTATCAATCATCCTTGCTGCTGCTAAGTCACTTCAGTCGTGTCTGACTCTGTATGACCCCAGAGACAGCAGCCTACCAGGCTTCCCCGTTCCTGGGATTCTCCAGGCAAGAACACTGGAGTGGGTTGCCATTTCCTTCTCCAATGCATGAAAGTGAAAAGTGAAAGTGAAGTTGCTCAGTCGTGTATGATTCTTCGCCACCCTATGGACTGCAGCCTACAAGGCTCCTCTGCCCATGGGATTCTCCAGGCAAGAGTATTGGAATAGGGTGCCATTGACTTATCCTTCAATCATCCTTAGTAATGCTCAAAATTCTCAAAGCCAGGCTTCAACAGTACGTGAACCATAAACTTCCAGATGTTCAAGCTGGATTTAGAAAAGGCAGAGGAATCTGAGATCAAATTGCCAACATCCGCTGGATCATGAAAAAGCAAGAGAGCTCCACAAAAACATCTACATCTGCTATATTGACTATGCCAAAGCCTTTGACTTTGTGGATCTCAACAAATTGTGGAAAATTCTTAAACAGTTGGGAATACCAGACCACCGTACCTGCTTCCTGAGAAATCCGCATGCAGGTCAAGAAGCAGCAGTTAGAACTGGACATGAAACAACAGACTGGTTCCAAATCATGAAAGGAGTATGACAAGGCTGTATATTGTCACCTTGCTTATTTAATTTATATGCAAAGTACATCATGTGAAATGTCAGGCTGGATGAAGCACAAGCTGGAATCAAGATTGCTAGGAGAAATATCAATAATCTCAGATACACCATCCTTATGGCAAAAAGCAAAGAAGAACTAAAGAGCCTCTTGAAAGTGAAAGAGGAGAGTGAAAAAGTTGGCTTAAAACTCGACATTCAGAAAACTAAGATCATGGCATCCAGTCAAATCACTTCATGGCAAACTGATGGGAAACAATTGAAATACTGGCTGACTTTATTTTTCTGGGCTCCAAAATCACTGCAGATGGTGACTGCAGCCATGAAATTAAAAGATGCTTGCTCTTTAGAAGAAAAGTTGTGACCAACCTAGACAACATATTAGAAAGCAGAGACAGTACTTTGCCAACAAAGATCCATCTAGTCAAGGCTATGATTTTTCCAGTGGTCATGTATGGATGTGAGAGTTGGACTATAAAGAAAGCTGAGTGCCGAAGAATTGATGCTTTTGGACTGTGGTGTTGGAGAAGACTCTGAGAGTCCCTTGGACTCCAAGGAGATCCAACCAGTCCATCCTAAAGGCATACAGTCCTGAATATTCATTGGAAGGACTGATGCTGAAGCTGAAATTCCAATACTTTGACCACCTGATGTGAAGAACTGACTCATTTGAAAAGACCCTGATGCTGGGAAAGACTGAAGATGGGAGGAGAAGGCAACAGCAGAGGATGAGATGGTTGGATGGCATCACCAGTGCAATGGACATGAATTTGAGTCAGCTCTGGGAGTTGGTGATGGACAGGGAAGCCTGATGTGCTGTAGTCCATGGGGTCGCAAAGAGTCGGACACGACTGAGCGACTGAACTGAACCAAACTGAAAGTACATTAAACAACATCTGGAATGTTGGATTAATTTTTGTCAAAGTAAATGTTGGATAAATTTTTGTCAATGAAGCAAAATGAGACAAGTCACTGTGTGCATTTAGACCAAGTCACACTTAACTGATTCTTGATTACCTTCTCTAATAATATGAAGTGATTGTACAACCTTTAATCTCTTCTTGAATCACCTTTTGGAGAGATAATTAGAAAAGGCAACTGCATAATATAAGAAAGGTAAACAAAAGGAAAAATAAGGGTAGTATCATTGAAAGTTAAATCTTTGGAGACTGCTAATAGGATATTTTCTTGAAGTTTGAAATTCATAGGTGGTTTAGCCTTGAGCAAATACCAACTTCTCCTGAACCCATGTGACCAGGTTCCTTGGTCTCTCAGCCTCACAATCCCCATCTCTATGGTCTCATAGCAATCCTTACTTCAGAAATAGCTGGTAGTAAGATTATCCATGTAAAGAACAGTAGGATTATACACATAAAACATGTTTGACACATTGTAAGAATGTAGTAACCACTGTTCTGGTTGTTATAAGAATGATGATGATCACACTGTCAGTAAGGAAATTTAGCAGTTTTATAACTAACTCTCCTATCAATTCACAAAATGATTATAAACTATAGAAATTACATTAGATATATGGCACAAAGCTTAGTTCAACTTAATTCTTTCTTTTACTTGTCAGGGATATGACTCAAATTATAAAATTCCAAACTATTATGGAAGTAGAAAAAAAAATAATTTGCCATTACACTTCTTTTATTTTGGAAGTAGAAAAAAATGCCATTTTAGCTTAATTCGTTTATTTAAAAAGGTTTTATTTAAATGCTAACACCTTTAAAGCTTCACATGGAATTTTTAAAATAACCAATACAGTATTAGATGCGTTCATTTTCAGTTGGAGAGAAGCAGAGTGCTATTAATAACTCAAGGATGGACTTATGATGGCACAGCAAAGAAATCCAGTACAAGTCATCTTGTCCTTCAGACGTGAGGATGTCACTGCCAGTGTGATTGGTACAGCTTAAGTAAACTGAATTACTAACAATTTTGCAGGCTGAATAGATTTTAGTAGACCAAATAAAATTATAAACTATTTTCAAGGCTACTCATAAACATTGTATCAAATACATAAGAATGTTTTTGCAAGGAAAAAATGATGCTAAGCCGTAATTTTTTGTGTTTTTAATCTTATAAAATGTCTAATTCTTTCTGCTGGTGTTATACTGCATCACTGTTTTGGAAAATATGATAAATGCTACTGAAAAAAAAAGTACAAAAGAAGATAAAAATCATCCCAAAAACTGCCACGCAGAAACAATCTCTTTCTAGTTAATACTTTGGAAAGTAATCATATTAGACCTCTCTCCAAACATTTCGGTACATATAGATTATGTACATATGATGTTTCAATAATTATATCATGCCAAATAGTATCCCTTAATGTTTTTCACTCAACAGTATGCTATGATCATCTTTTCTATCTCAGTAAGTGTGGATCCATGTCATCATTTTCATTGCCATATCGTATTCATTAGTACATATCAGCAAAATTTACTTGGTCCATCATTGATGAAAACTTAAAATATTCTTTTGTAACCATTTTGTGAAATATGACTGTCTTTTCCCTCTGATAACCCTTCAAGCCAAATAAAAAGTACTTTTAAAAGAATATTTGTAAAAAATGAGATCCCATTCACAAGTAATTTAAACATCTAACAAGTTATATATTAAAATAGTATACATTTAAAATGTTTTTTATTCCCCAAAATATATAGATAAAGAGATATATAAGTCGTATAATAAGAAAACTATAAAATTGTACTAAGGGACAGAGACAAGACTTGAATAAATGAAAAGAAAAAACTTGTCTTAAATACGAAGATTCAATCTTGTAACAAGACTAGTTCTCCCTAAATTCCTGCATAAATTAAATGCAACTCTCTCTCAAATCTCAGATTTTCTTTATTCAGAATGTTTATCTTAATAAGAAGTATGTAAGAACATTAAAAAAATTTTAGGACAATTTAAAAGGAAGGAGAAGGCTGAGAAGGAGAGAGGAGAAAAGTGCAGTAAAAGATATGAGAATGCATTATACAGCTATCATGATTAAAACAATGTGGTACAAGAATATGTAATGAGATCAGTGAAACAGAATACACATTCCTGGAAGTACATAGTGATTAATCATATGATAGAATGTCATTTCAAATCAAATCTGAACTATTCAATAAACACAACTAGGGCTAATTGTCATTACTTGTAAAAAATAATAATAATAAAGTTAGATAATGACCACAGTCTTTCTGTTGTTATTCAGTCAGTAAGTCATGTGACTCTCTGTAAACCCAAGGTTTACAGGCCTCCTTGTCCTTCACTGTCTCCTGGAGTTTGCTCAATTTCATGTCCATTGAGTTAGTGATACTATCGAATCATCTCATCCTCTGTTGCCCCCTTCTCCTCCTGCCTTCAGTTTTTCTGAGCATCAGGGTTTTTTCCAATGAGTCAGCTCTTCACATTAGGTAACCAATGTACTGGAGCTTCAGCTTCAGCATCAGTCCTTCAATGAATATGCAGGATTGATTTCCTTTAATTGACTGGTTTGATTTCCTTGCAGTCCAAGGGACTCTCTGGAGTCTTCTCCAACCTTATAATCTGAAAGCATTAATTCTTCAGCACTCAGACTTTTTATGGTTCAATTCTTACATGAGTACATGATTATTAGAAAAAATACGGCTTTGACTATATAGACCTTTGTTGGCAAAGTAATGTCTCTGCTTTTTAATACACTGTCTAGGTTTGTCATAGCTTTTCTTCCAAGAAGCAAGTGTCTTTCAATTTCATGGCTGCAGACAACATCAGCAGTGATTTTGGAGTCCCCTCAAAATAAAATGTGTCACTGTTTCCACTTTCCCCCCTTCTATTTGCCATGAAGTGATGGGGCCAGGTGCCATGATCTTAGTTTTCTGAATGTTAAATTTTAAGCCAGTTTTTTCACTCTCCTCTTTCATCCTCATCAAAAAGTTTTAGCTTCTCTGCTTTCTGCCATTAGAGTGGTATCATCTGCAAAACTGAGATTGTTGATATTTCTCCCTGAAATCTTGATTCCAGCTTATTATTCATCCAGCTTGGCATTTCACATGACGTTCTCTGCAAATAATTAAAATAATCAGGGTTAGAATATACAGCCTTGACGTACTCCTTTCCCAATTTGGAACTAGTTCATTGTTCTATGTCTGTTTCTAATTGCTGCTTCTTGTCCTGCATACGGGCTTCTCAGGAAGGAGGTAAGGTGGTCTGGTATTCCCATCTCTAAGAATTTTCCAAAGTTTGCTGTGATTCACACAGTCAAAATCTTTAGCATAGTCAATGAAGCAAAAGTATATGTTTTTCTGGAATTTCCTTGC
Source organism: Madoqua kirkii (assembly GCA_006408675.1). Taxonomy (NCBI): domain Eukaryota; kingdom Metazoa; phylum Chordata; class Mammalia; order Artiodactyla; family Bovidae; genus Madoqua; species Madoqua kirkii. The sequence goes on along the minus strand of SJYC01048806.1, from coordinate 28,179 downwards.
TTTTTTACAGTCCAACGAATGTTGGCAATTTGATTTTGTGGTTCCTCTGCCTTTTCTAAAACCAGCTTGTATATCTGAAAGTGCTTGGCTCACGTACTGCTGAAGCCTCACTTGAAGAATTTTGAGCATAACCTTGCTAGCATGTGAAATAAGCACAATTGTGCAGTACTTTGAACATTCTTTGGCATTTCCCTTCTTTGGGATTGGAATGAGAACTGACCTTTTCCAGAAATGTAGGCACTGTTGAGTTTTCCAAATTTGCTGGCATATTGAGTGCAGCACTTTAACAGCATTGTCTCTTAAGATTTTAAATAGCTCAACTAGAATTCCATCCCTTCTACTAATATTGTTTGTAGGAATGCTTTCTAAGGCCTATTTGACTTCACTCTCCAGGATGTCTTGCTCTAGGTAAGTGACCACACCATCATGGTTATCTGGGTCATTAAGACATTTTTTGTATAGTTCTTCTATGTATTCTTGCCACCTCTTCTTAATCTCTTCTGCTTCTCTTTGGTCCTTACTGTTTCTGTCCTTTATTGTGCCCATCCTTGCATGAAATGTACCCTTGATATCTCTAATTTTCTTGAAGAAAATCTAGTCTTTCTCATTCTATTTCTTTTCTCTATTCTGCTCACTTAAATTCCAGATGAATAAAAAATTTGGCTGAGTAATATTCCATTGTATGTGTATAAATATTTAGCTTGCTTCCATGTCTTAACTATTGTAAACTGTCTGCCATGAACATTGGGGTTCAAGTGTCTCTTCAAATTATGACTTTCTCTCCAGATATATGCCCAGTAGTGGAATTGCAGGACCATATGGTAGCTCTGTTTTTAGTTTTTAAAGCAACCTCCATACTGTTCTCCATAGTGCTTGTACCAATCTACAATCCCACCAGCAGTGTAGGAAGACTCCTTTTTCTCTGAACTCTCTCCAGCATTTATTACTGGTAGACCTTTTGATGATGGCTCTTCTGACTAGTGTAAGGTAATACCTCATTACAGTTTTGATTTGCATTTCTCTAATAATTAGCAATGTTGAAACTCTTTTAATATGCCTTTTGGTGATCTGTATGTCTTCTTTGGAGAAATGTCTATTTAGATTTTTTGTCCACTTTTTGATTGGGTTTTTTTTAATTGAGCTGTTCAGTTCAGTTGCTCGGTCATGTTCGACTCTTTGCAACCCCATGAATCGCAGCATGCCAGGCGTCCCTGTCCATCACCAACTCCCGGAGTTCACTCAGACTTACATCCATTGAGTCAGTGATGCCATCCAGCCATCTCTTCCTCTGTCGTCCCCTTCTTCTCCTGCCCCCAATCCTTCCCAGCATCAGAGTCTTTTCCAATGAGTCAACTCTTCGCATGAGGTGGCCAAAGTACTGGAGTTTCAGCTTTAGCGTCATTCCTTCCAAAGAAACCCCAGGGCTGATCTCTTTCAGAATGGACTGGTTGGATCTCCTTGTAGTCCAAGGGATTCTCAAGAGTCTTCTCCAACACCACAGTTCAAAAGCATCAATTCTTCTGCGCTCAGCCTTCTTCACAGTTCAGCTCTCACATCCATACATGACTACTGGAAAAATCATAGCCTTGACTAGATGGAGCTTAGTCAGTGAAGTAATATCTCTGCTTTTGAATATACTATCTAGGTTGGTCATAACTTTTCATCCAAGGAGTAAGTGTCTTTTAATTTCATGGCTGCAGTCACCAGTGATTTTGGAGCCCCCAAAAATAAAGCCTGACACTGTTTCCACTGTTTCCCCATCTATTTCCCATGAAGTGATGGGACCAGATGCCATGATCTTCGTTTTCTGAATGTTGAGCTTTAAGCCAACTTTTTCGCTTTCCTCTTTCACTTTCATCAAGAGGCTTTTTAGTTCCTCTTCACTTTCTGCCATAAGGGTGGTGTCATCTGCATATCTGAGGTTATCGATATTTCTCCCGGCAATCTTGATTACAGCTTGTGTTTCTTCCAGCCCAGCATTTCTCATGATGTACTCTGCATAGACGTTAAATAAGCAGGGTGACAATATACAGCCTTGACGTACTCCTTTTCCTGTTTGGAACCAGTCTGTTGTTCCATGTCCAATTCTAACTGTTGCTATATGAGCTGTTTATATATTTTATATAAATATAAAATTTATTCCCTGTCAGTCCTGGGCTTTCCAGGTAGCTCAGTGGCAAAGAATCTTCCTGCCAGTGCAAGAGATGCAGGTTTAATCTCTGGGTTGAGAAAATCCTCTGTAGTAGAAAATGGTAACCCACTCCAGGATTCTTGCCTAGAAAATTTCAGAAGACCCTGGTAGGTGGGCTATAGTCCATGGGGTCACAAAGAGTAGGACTTGACTGAGCAACTGAGATGCACGCCCTTGTCAGTCCTATAATAAACTTATAAGCTATCAGAAGAAATCTATGATGTGCTATAATTTTAATACAGGACACATTTTTAAAATATCATAACAAATGGAAATGGTAAAGGGAATGGATGTATTTATCTTTTAGGTTATGTAAAATTTTAATTTTCTGTGTGATTTTTTTTTAAGAAATAACATACCTAATGTTAAAAGTCAAACCACAGACTGGCATCATTTTTATGTTTTTTGGTTTTTTGTTTTTTGTTTTTCATTTGAAGTAAGGCTTATACTTAGTACCACTGCCTAAACAGTTGTTCTATATTGCCTTAGAAATCCTAATACAAGCTGAATCCTTCACCCCTGCATGAACTATATATCTGATATTGAAAAAAAAAAAACTGCACCATTCCCTCAGTTAATCTAAATCCACCTATAGCCTAATAATACTTTAATTTAGTTTTAACAATTACACAACAATATAAACCTATTCGATCAGAAAGTATTCCCTCATAGTTTCATTTGATCATGCCAATAAATTGTACATTTGTTACTGACATTTTAAAAAGTTATCTATTTAGTCTGTGCAAAACATTTGGAAAGATTTCTTTTCTCCTATCCAAGATAATGTTCCTTTAAACACTGGCGCCCATATGTAGTTATCACACAATTCACACAAGATTACAACACAAAACACTTCTCGGATCACCTCTGCTCTAACGTAGGATGCTTAATAGAAATCATCATTTGTTATTGTTTAGTCACTAAGTCATGTCCAGCTCTTTTGTGACCCCACGGACTGTGGCCTGCCAGGCTCCTATGTCCATGAGATTTCCCAGGCAAGAATAATGGAGTGAGTAGCCACTTCCTTCTCCAGCGCATCTTCTCAGCCTAGCGATGGAACCGGGTCTCCTGCACTATACGTGGATTCTTTACAGCAGAACCACCACGGAAGCCCCAGAATCATCAGACTTTAGCTTTAAATATTTTTGTGTGTACTTTCCCTTCTTGCTGCTGAAGGAAACAATCACGTAGACAGATGAATATCTATCCTCTATGTTTTGAGGATTACATGTTATAATAAAACATATAAATTATAAGTTACAATAAAACCATGTCTTAGCACACTAGGAGTGTTCAATAAATGTGAATTGTTAGTATCATCATTAGTAAGTTATTCAGTCCAAATTAAGGCAGGGACACACTAAAAGCACGAGACTATTGCCAATGTGTCTTATTAGATAAACAGCACCTCTGCAACTACCTGTATTGGAACTGAATTAAAGAAAACATAATGGCTTTGAGCCACACGTTGCTGACAATGATAAATGGGGTTTCGCTGGTCACATCATGGCACTATGCAAGGGAGGGGTGGGGGAAGGACAAGGGAGGTGGTCCGTTGGTGCTCTTACCAAAGTGTATGTAAATTGTTCCTTTCACACCAAATGCATCACTAGTCATGGCAGACGGAGAACACAAGGAAGAGAACAAAGATACTCGAGTTGCAAAGACAGCATAGTAGCATCTCAGTGACAGCCCAGTCGCTGACAGCTCAGGCAGCTGGGACTTTTAGAGGGACTGCAAAAGATGCTATTTAGAGGCAACATCCTGCAAGTGGAACAGGATTTGGTGATTTGGGGGAAGATGGTCTAAGGCAAGAGCCATGTTGGGCTCTCTGAAGGGATGCTGGGCTGGACCAGAACACAGACTAATCCCCTTGCCATGTCAGCTCTTTGTAGACTAAAAACTGATATTAGAAATTCTCTGTGCTTCCTTTCGTGTATGTTGTACATTCGGTAAAACATGTGTGCTATTTTTCAGGATCCAATTTCAGCCAGTCTCCACAAACCCTATGATCTTTTTCAAAAATTCTTCCCTTTAGTTTAAAATTCAATTGCAAAAACGGAAACAAATGAAGACTAAAATTCTGGTGTACTGAATTGACCAAGCCCAGAATAAAGACATATTTCCAAATGGCATGTGAACAAACTTTTGAAAACTAGGTTCCCACATATTGAATGAAAGATCACTTGAGAGCGTAAAGTGAAGTGAAGTAAAAGTTGCTCGGTCGTGTCTGACTCTGCAGTCTCATGGACTGTAGCCCATGGAATTCTCCAGGCCAGAATACTGGGGTGGATAGCTGTTCCCTTCTCCAGGGGATCTTCCCAATCCAGGGATCAAACCGATGTCTCCTGCATTGCAGCCAGATTCTTTACCAGCTGAGCTACCAGTAAGACACCTGGAAATTCCTGATGACTTAACATATTTTTCTGTTTTGGTTCAAATAGCATTTGCTTTAAACAAGGCTTCCATACCACAGAAAGAGGAAGTTTCCAGCCACAATATTTAATTAGTACCTAATTAGAGCACCGACATAATAAGTGAGGCAGGTTTGGGCCTCCATGTTTGTACCTGGATATGGGTAAACAGTCTTGGCTGTGTGACAGCTCTCAGCTGTCACTGGCACCACAGAGCCCAGGGAAGATGCTGAGGCTCCTTGGCAAATGTACACTAGCAAATATTCAAAGCAGTTGGAAGAAACCAATCACACCGAGTAAATTACTAAAGCGAAAATATTGGGGTCTGGAAAGGATGGCATATTTACATGTATATGCCTCATTTTGAGCCACAGTCACCTGAAGGAGTTCATTAACTCCTTTCACACCTAACTGAGGTACCAGCTCTTCCAAGGGTATCTTCAAGAATACGGTTCACTTAGGTAGGATCGGTACAACTGCCAAAAGCCAACTATCAATTTGATGCAAGTAAAATCCTTGAGGAACTGCAATTACCAAATTGACTTGCCTCTGGGGAGCAACTCACCTTATATCAAGTCACTAAGGGAATAACATCACTGTATATCTGGAACTCCCTGGGATTATTCATCTTTTTCTCCTACTAGTAAGCAGCTCTTTTAAAAAGCAAAAACTGGGTGGCTGAGCTTCCTGTTCTTTGTTACACACTAACCAAGTCTATGACCTTAGACCACGCAGTTCAGCTTTCTGGACCTTGGTTTCTCCCACCAAAGGAAGAGGGGATTAGCCCAAGTGCTTTCTGTGAGCTATCTAAAATGATATAATTTGGTGCTGCGTATTTATATAGCATACTCCTTCTGCAGATTTCAAGATCTCTCAAGAGACTCTCATTAGTATTCTCAATATTGCTGTGAGGCAGGCAGGTGGCAAGGTTTATTATCCCCATTTTTTCATAAAAGAGACAATGAGACATTTTGCTGACACAGCGCTCTTGACCAAGTAAAGACTAAAAGTTAGGTGTCCTAATACTAATCAAGAACTCTGTTAAACCACTTTGTTACTAAACTAAATGGAAGGTCTCTGATGAATAAAATATTCTGTGCTCATGGTGGAGGGGAAATGGAGTTTGATCATCTTGCAGGATGTAATGGTTTCAAACAACGATTTCCAAATTGTCACCCATACAATCTTCCAGGTGTTTTTCTCAGTTCTCACTGACACAGCCCTATGCATACTTTTTCTTCTTGGATATGAATACCAAAATGTAAATGTGCTGAAGGAAGAGGGTGTTAAAGAATGCATGTAGGCAAAGGAAGAAGGTAGACTGAGGAAGAAATCATTGAATTTGCTTAGAAAGTTTTCAAAGAATAAATTATATAATCAATAGGAATATATTATAGAAGTGATAGCTAAATTCAATTATTCAAATCAATGAAAATAAAATATCATCCAAAGAATAGTCAAAGATCTTTCAATATTAGGATGTATCTCTCAAGAACTATAAAGGGTCTAAGATATCACTCTATTCACAAGCTACCAAGTTGGCCTGCCATAGTCTCACAGGTGCTGGTAGGAGAGACAGTACTATTAGCTCAGAAAAAAAATGGAAGTTAATTGCAGTAGCTAGAGTATCAGTATTTTTACTTAGATTTCCCAAGCCCCAGTTCCCACAGGACGATGCAAAGAGGGTCAGGTGACACCTGAACGTGTAGGAGATTGCCTTAGAGGAGAGAAACCCTGAACCTGGGTTTCCTGAATCATTTATTGTAACGGACAGTAAACATGCCTGCCCTTTGCACCAGCGGGAGACTCTCTTTCTTCTAAGGCTGTTCACTATATAAACATGCCTGGAAAGACAGTTCAGAACACAAGCAGTGAGTGCCTCTGCCTGCAAAAAGTGCAATGAAAGATCTATGGAGAAAATTTCCCAACAGCATTTAATCGCTTTAATTGATTCTCTGCGTATCTGATATTTTCCAGATTCTTCAATGCTCAAAGCAACTACTGTAGCAATACTGATGAAGCACAGGACATTTTCCCAGCTTGAACTCCTATTGGACTCCCTATTTCTGTCTCCATCCTCATAGTTCAACAAGCTCAAAGCAGAAAAGTAAATTCTTCGGGACACAACTAGAGATTATCACGCTAAGTGAAGTAAGTCAGAAGAGGAAAAAAATACCTTATGATAGCACTTATATGTGGAATCTAAAATATGACACAAATAAACTTACCTATGAAGCAGAAACAGACTCACCCACATAGAGAAGAGACTTGCGTTTTCAAGGAGGAGAGGTTGAAGAGGGATGGATTAGAAGTTTGTGATTAGCAAATGCAAACTGGTATATATAAAATGGATAAACAATGAGGTCCTACTGTATAACACAGGGATCTACAGATGGAAAAGAATATGAAAAGAATGCATATATATGTATGTATAACTGGGCCACTTTGCTATACAGCAGTAACTAATACAACATTGTAAATCAACTATATTTCAATTTTTAAAATGTAAAGAAAAATAACTTCTTTGGTTCCCTGCCTTAGCTTTTTCACTTCCTTCCACTTATTAAAGTGGGTGAAAATCCTTCCACAGTGAGAAAATACAAGTAAAACTATCCTGAAATGCACTCAAGGCCATAGGAACATAAGGCTGAGATTTCAAATCCCTTGTCTTAGTACCGAGGACCCTGCAAAATCATTTCATAATCACTCAAAGCTCCCTTGGTTTCTCTTGAGCTCTGAACCTCAAGTTCTAGTTAAAGACTTCTTATGACCAAACACCCAGGAAACAAAGAAAATCTCTGGGAGCGCCAGTGATAGAAGTAGGCTCACCACCAAACATACGCTCTTGTGTACATATTCCCCCAAAGCTCCTGGCAGCACTGAGAAGCTGTCTCAGTGACAGGTGAATACGTCCACTCCACAGTCAGCTGGCGGTCATCAGATCCCAGAAGTCTGCTCATTAGCTATGGAACCTCACTCGCCCTGCTTATTCAAGCTTTCTGTGTCTCAGATTTCCATCTGTAACACAAACCTGATAATACTTGCTTCTCAGAGTCAGAAGGAAGATGAAATTAATCCATATATTTAAAACACGGCCTAGCACCTAGGCATTTGATAACAGTTTGCTGATAAACTTTCCTAGCTAACTTGAGGCCCATTGTACCAAACTGCTGATGTGAACACACCATTGCTAAAGTATTGACATTAACGGAAAGAGGTAGATACTGAAAGGACTTTTTTTTTGGAAACTCCCCATCATTTCTTTTGATCTTATAAACTGGGTTGCTGGGGGGACAGGGGACAATGCAAAGTTAGTCTACTCACCCATTAAAGAAGAAAACTACCTCAGAAATTTTGCTGTGTTAGATATATCCCACTCACTATTAAAAACAAACATTTTCGTGTGTGCTCTATATTTAGCATCAAACTGCTAATTTTATGTTTGAAAAGTACAGAATTATGATTGGTGAACTATGACCTTCCCCTCTGTACAGAGAAAGTTTGATTTCTTGTAAATGTGAATTGTTATTTTAAGGGGAAATGTGAAGGTCTTAAAAGTGGAGATTTTGCATTCCATACAAACAAATATAGAACAAGAAGAAGTAAATAAATGGCAATGACATTTTTAACATGACATTTTAGAACATTTAAAGGGACCACAAGAACAATAAGTGCATCGTGTGTGCAAATGTCTTTGAAGTTCTAATCTCAGTTCATGCCACTAAATCATCAAGGAAGGTTATTTTTAACTTGTTATGTAAAGGCTAGGGAAAAAAAATCAAGAAGTGCTCTCTGAATATGAAACGTCAAACAGAAAGAGGTTTTTGTTCATTTAGTGCACTGAGGTGATATATAACTTGGATCAGAGGCAATTCATTTATCCCCAAATTTTTCAAAATAGCATGAAGAGATTTACAGAATGGAAGCAAAGAATTTTCTTCAACATTTTCTTTGAGATACTTGGTAAGTGGAATAGGTGGTTTAGTGGTAAAAAATAATCTGCCTGCCAATGCAAGAGACACAGGTTCAAACCGTGGGTCAGGAAGATCCCCTGGAGTAATTAATGGCAACACACTCCAGTATTTTTACTTGGAAAATTCCATGGACAGAGGAGCCTGGCGGGTTATAGTCCATGAGGTTGCAAAGAGCTAGATGTGAGTGAGCACACGTACACACATGCACACGCACACACACACACACACACACGCCACAGGACAGATTGAACCAATTAGCAAAATACCATCCCTTGAAACTAGATGTGAACCAAATTATGAGGACCCTCTGGGAAGAACACCAACATCCCTGGAGTTCCCTCCAGAGAAGAGCTTTAATACCCACCAGAGGAAAGACTCTGTCATCCTAGAAACAGCCTACCAGCTTGCTCCTTAGGAAAAAGTCTTCCCCCTCTCTCTGTTCCCTAATCTCTTTTTTCTTTCATTCTCCTCCCACCTCTCTCAAGTACACATGCAGTTCATCACCTTTCTTAATCTAGCCTCTTTTTCAAAAATTAAAATCTCCATGGTATTTTTCCTTCACCTGAAATTAATGATAATATGTATAATGGGTAATTTTCTTAGCACAATGAATTTTTTCAAATCATTGGGTACCATTTTGACTTGTAAACATCCCTTTACTTGAGTTGGTGTGAGAGTCATTCATCCATCAGCTTTCAACCAAGACAATGAACTGGCCTTTTTAGTATACTGTCCACCTTCCTTTAATCATATTTTGAAAATTTTATTTTGAACATGGGATGCATAAAGGGTGACATCTCTTCAGTTGGGGAGAGAATTGAAAGATCCAAATTTCTCTCACACTTTAATGTAGGTGAGCCATGATCTACTTGTTAAAATTCTTGGATTGCTAATAAAAGTCATAATATACCAAATGGTGGTAATTTGGATGAAACAAGCATATCAATCATTGAAGAATGGGCTCATGGCTCTTTATCTGGGCAGAATCATTAAGTAGAATTTATGATATATAATGTATACTATTAAGCAGCTTCCATTAAACTTGCCTGCCAAACTCATTCTACGCAAAGGGATGTTTCTAAAAACAAGCTGTATGCAAGAGCGCCACCTATAGTTAAACTTCCACATTTACTTTACAATGCTAAAACCCCAGAAAATTACAAGGTTTGGAAGCAGAAATTTTAAAGAAAAAAAAATAATAAATAACAGGGAAATGAGATGTTTAGTTTAAGGTGTAAGTCCAAATCACCTCAAAAAAGGAAACTGAACAAAATTATTTGAATAAAAAATATAAATATTATAAAACACAACTTTTCTTATTTAGGAAAAAGTGCTCTTATTTTGCAGATAAGACCACGAGAATACCTTTTCTTCTAACTTAAATAAATAATAATTTTAGATGAAACCATTGCATTTTTCTGTTCTTTAAACGTTTTTCTGTTTTGCTTTTTGTTAACTGTACTTTTAGCAATCTGCCTTGGTGAAACCTGAAAACAATAACCATTTAAAATACAAATAAACTTCTTTCTGATGTCTAATTCTTTTAGGAAACACACTGCCCAAATACTTTACCTCAGCATAAATACAAGATAAATGAAAAATCCTAAAGAAATAGTGACTGCTACTACTGCCGTGAAATGTCCTTTAGGAGTTGATATCCACAGAAATTTAGTCTTAATACTTGTTCCTTTGACCTAAAAGCTAATTATGAGGGAGTTGAGCCAAAAAGTAAGATGAATAAAAAGACATTTCATTGGTATTACAGAGACAGTTGCCAGAAAGAGCTTACAAATCATGAATCTACGCAGAGATGAAAAGCTGAGTCTAAATTATTATTAGACTAGGTCCTTAAATCAATGAAGAGCAAAAAATGATTACAGTGGACCTTTAATTTTCAACTATAAAAAGTCAACATGGTGGCTTGTTCAACAGTGTTTTACTGCAGGCCGTTAAGACAGCCTTTAGCTTTTTCATTTCCAAACAGAGTATATTATTTTCAAGCCCAAGTTACAAGCCAGTCATGGCTGCAGATCCCATCCAAGGCTGCTCGCCTCTCTGACCAACGGCTTTCACAAGAAATACGCCAGGGGAGGATGGTGCCCAGAGGTACTCCTCATTATCTCACACTCGGGCCCCTTTGCTCTTCCGAGGCCCATTGTTTCATTTTGGTACGGACGGATTTTTAAGTAGATTCAGTGCTCATCAAGGCAGGTACAGGGCCGCCCTCCGTTTGCAGAGCCCGACGAGCCGGGACCGCAGTAGCTTTCCCACAATGCCCTGCGACGGCGCTTCATCTCGGCCCTGGGAGGCCCACTTCTCTGGATGAGAGGATAATTCGCTCGCTATAGCCCTTCAATCTTCAGCCTCTCGGCTGACGCTGCCAACAGAAGTGCCAATTAATGCCAATTACAATGGTGACTTTTCTGATATGGGCACCTACTCATATAGGCCATCAAACAGCCATCATCTATTAATGACTGTCAGTCATTACCAAGATGGGCCAAGTTTGAACTAGTGACCTAGAGGAGAACTGCTCTTTATCCTACTTCCAACTCCCTGAACCGTCCAATTCCCCTCCTCCTTTCTTGGCCAATGTTCTTAATTATAGTTTTGTACCTGAATAATGAATGTGCTACATTTTGACAGTGACAATTGCTGAAACCCTGACAGCTGAAGTACAGGCACCGCCTGCCATTTAGCAAGCCCTGTCACAGCCTTCAGGCCGCGGAGGTCCAGCACAAACCTTCAGGGGGCACCACTATTTGCTTTGTCATTCAATCCAGTGTATTTTTTAAAAAATTTTATTTGTCTCTATTACTCCTTAGAAATGAAAAGAGCCTTTGCATGCAGATAAATGTGTCATGGACTCCTATGCAGATTCCACCATTAGAGCTTTCTTATCTGCTCATTATTTCATGGAAACTTGTGAGACAAAAACTCCCCCATACAATTAAAGAAGCTGCAAATTAACCTGGAACTGCACCCTTTTGACTCAAAAGGGGAAAGCAAGTTAAGCACAACAAGCATTCTAAATGATAGAAAAGCTTCAGATTTCTTTTGTAAAACACACATCTGAAACTTCCTGAATAGGGTTTTAACCCAATTTGGTATGCAACCCCTCAAAGGTCAGTTGCCATCTGCTGTCTGACCGGAGTCTTAACATATCTTCAGAAACTCTGAGACTCACTTCACTTAACTCCCAGAATGCTCTGTAACTTGTAACAGTCAGGAATATCTATTATAAATTTGGATTGGTTTTAGACCTTGGAAAAAAACTTTTAAGAGAAAGAAATTGTTACCCAGCCCTTCATTCTATCTTCCAGGGAGCCCAAATAAGTCTCAGCCCTGCATTCTTCACATGTCAAAAGAACAAACAAATCACCAAATGGTAGAGTGTACCCTGCTTCCAGCTCTTTCCTCTTTCTCTGAAAGTGGCACCAAAAGACAGTTTGTGAAATAATATTCTGAACTTTCACTTAACTTCTCTACACTCCTGATATATTTGGGGAAATATTTTTTTAATGATAATTCCTTTCTAAGGGCTTCCCTGGTAGCTCAGACGATAAAGCATCTTCCTTTCTAAAATGTCTAATTTTGACATATCCATTTAGTAATCTGTGCTATTCACCTAGGGAGGTGGTGGGGCTGGCAAATTTAAGGTTCAAACTCACACCCACCCTGACAACCTACTCTGGATATTACATAAACCCAGTTCCATATAACTGGCAATCTGAATAAGAAATACAGTTAGCATCATTTGCAGACAAGGAAAAGGAGACTTGGGGAGGACGAGGCACACTGTCCCAAAGACACCACAGCCTGGCTGGAAGAACCAGAATGGGAATCGAAATATTGCTGGCTCCATAGAACGTGATTGTTCAACTGTGCCATGTAACTTTATCCTGTAGAGATTTATTTGAGAAGTAGGTCAGGGCTCCCTAGGCCAATGCAGTTTGCTCTACACAACTGTCAGACAGCCTGTGAGATTTCAAGTCACTCCAAGTTACTTTAGACCAACCCAGCCAGGCAGCATCTTGGACTAAATAAATGTGGCAGAAAACACTCTGGTTTCCATTTTTGCTCAGTGATGTTCAAGCCATTAGGAAAAAAGAGTGGGAGGCGAGAACTGCAGAAGACATTTTTTTGTTTGTTGTTCTTTTCTGTTAATGCTCCAAGAATGTTAATCCCAGGAGACTGGAGACAAGTAAAGAAGGATTTAAACCTTGCAATGCATATTGTTACCCCCATTTGATGGATGGATAAACTGAGGCTCCATAACGTTTAGCACCAAGCTCAAGCTAGCATCTCACCCCGCTAAGGCCAGAAGATCTTTCTCACCGCACTGTTCTTCAACTAGATCTCTGGTCTCATAGCTTCCTGGATTTGTTCGTTTTAGTGGAAAAGAGTCCCAGGAGGATATTTCTAGATAGACTAAGGAGTCTGCTCTTGCCTCAAGGGAATAATAGGTGGATGAGTATATGGAAAAAAATATGTTTGAAAGTATCAACTTCAAGAGAAAATATTTAAAATATTCTGAGACAACGCTTTCTCGGGGTAGTGTGTTTTATATGACAGATTGTTCCAACTTCGAGAGAAGATTGGGGAAGAAAATAAGACCAATGTACACAACAGACTGTAGAAGTCTAGAAAATAGATATAAGCCATCTCTACCTATCTTCAGCCTGCCTCTCAAAACATTAACTACGTTAGCTTGTCTGAAATACAGAAGAAATTCCCTCAAAGACACACTAGTAACTGCTTTTTGAAAAACATGTTGAGTTGTTCCTCCTATCATGCTGTACCAAATACAATATTTCCTTTACACCAAATTTAAAAAGTCTCAACAATCCCCTCAAGTATTGCATTAAAAATATAAAATATTAGAAATAATCCTGGAGATAGATTTTTTTCCTTAAGACTAAAATTTTAACCCTTGATGTAACAGATCTTCAAAGGCACAGAACCATAGCCAAGTGAGGTCATTCTGGACCAAACACAAGAATTCTAGCCTGGATGAGAAGTAATTTTAAGGTCACAGGGAGGAAACATCTAGGATCCAGGGATCATAAATATTACAGGGGTTGAAATGCAAAGTCATGAAAGAATAAAGGAAATAATAAAATGTTTGTGACTTCAGGAAATCTGACTCGGAGGAAATGTGTCATAGCCCAAGGAATTCACTAATAGAAAATCCACTACCGAAAAGGAGGCATTATTTGCTGGTGCAGCTGAAACTAAATAGCTTATGAGTCTGCAGAAGACTTCTGTGGGTCAGAATGTCAAGAATTTCTGCAATATTCTATAGAAACAACTGAGGGTATCTTTAAAAAGGACAAAATTTTCAATGTGCCACTCTTGAAGACAGGCAGGAAAATACATGAAGCAAGGAAAAACAGAAAGATGGGATTTTTTTTTTTAAGTTCTTAGTGAAAAGATAAGAACATCACGATGGAAAAAAAAAGATTAAATAAGCTATTAAACAAATTAGTTTAAATTTAGGACAAAGATTAAAAGATAAAGATTGAGCTGTGTGCCCTTCTCTCTTTTTATTCACAGGAACTAGCAATTCTTCATCTTTTAAGACCTTGGAGCTCTTCCGAGACATCCAGATCTTAGATGACAGCATTTTTCACCTTTACCTACATTTTCCTTCCTCAGTTTACCTATAGTTTCCTGTGTCTCACTCCATTTGGAATGCCACCGTTCCAACTTTTAAACAGTTTGTACGCAAGATGTTGTTTTATGTAAAGAAGGGAAAAGATTGACAGATCTAAACCAAACAGGGAAGAATTATAAATATTTTGCTTCACTAATGCAGCTTTCTCCATATGCCTCATATAAAATATTTCCAATTAAGCTCCACTTCTGCAGAAAGCTTACCAACAAAATAAGTCTGTATGAGTATATAACATGTGTAAATGTAATTAGCTTTTTTAAAAGAAACAATTGAAATACAATGTTTATGACAAGGAACTGAGTATTTTCTTTTTTCTTTTTGCAAATGAAATCTGAAACTGCACAAGCTATTGACAGACTGATGGCTGGGTCGGTTGCCAGAAGCTGGTTAGGGAAGTCGGTATGAAGGTCACTAATTTCATTCTGTTTTATTTCAACAGGACCTTGAAACAAAGAACACAGCCTTAAATAGATGGTGAGGAGGGATGGGTGATTAAGCCAGTACTTCTCTGTTGGTTCTGTGTGACTTTTAAAAATCAGGAGGTAGTATTTTACCATGATGAATGTTCTAAATTTTTATCAAAAAGTAAGATGATTGAGAATGGGATAAGAAAATGATATTTGTAGCAGCATCTAATCATGTAAAAACGATTTTCATTTTTATAACGTGCCTTGCATTTTCCTTTCTATACGCCCAAATTATGATCATTTAGAACCTATCAGCTGGTTGTTTATTTTAAGTAGATGTCTGGGTTTTGTAGTTTCTATGCAGACCTCAGATACAGTCTTTTGTTTTGTCAACTTCATTTTTCTTATTAATAATAGAATCACAGTAAGGCAATTCATTTCTCCTACAGTGATCACTCATAAATTATTCTTTTAATAAATTTAACTTGCTTAAAGAAGAAGGAAAATATCATACTCAATGTCAGATATTCGTTTTGTTTTTATCTTTTATTATGGAATGCCACCGTTCCAACTTTTAAACAGTTTGTACGCAAGATGTTGTTTTATGTAAAGAAGGGAAAAGATTGACAGATCTAAACCAAACAGGGAAGAATTATAAATATTTTGCTTCACTAATGCAGCTTTCTCCATATGCCTCATATAAAATATTTCCAATTAAGCTCCACTTCTGCAGAAAGCTTACCAACAAAATAAGTCTGTATGAGTATATAACATGTGTAAATGTAATTAGCTTTTTTAAAAGAAACAATTGAAATACAATGTTTATGACAAGGAACTGAGTATTTTCTTTTTTCTTTTTGCAAATGAAATCTGAAACTGCACAAGCTATTGACAGACTGATGGCTGGGTCGGTTGCCAGAAGCTGGTTAGGGAAGTCGGTATGAAGGTCACTAATTTCATTCTGTTTTATTTCAACAGGACCTTGAAACAAAGAACACAGCCTTAAATAGATGGTGAGGAGGGATGGGTGATTAAGCCAGTACTTCTCTGTTGGTTCTGTGTGACTTTTAAAAATCAGGAGGTAGTATTTTACCATGATGAATGTTCTAAATTTTTATCAAAAAGTAAGATGATTGAGAATGGGATAAGAAAATGATATTTGTAGCAGCATCTAATCATGTAAAAACGATTTTCATTTTTATAACGTGCCTTGCATTTTCCTTTCTATACGCCCAAATTATGATCATTTAGAACCTATCAGCTGGTTGTTTATTTTAAGTAGATGTCTGGGTTTTGTAGTTTCTATGCAGACCTCAGATACAGTCTTTTGTTTTGTCAACTTCATTTTTCTTATTAATAATAGAATCACAGTAAGGCAATTCATTTCTCCTACAGTGATCACTCATAAATTATTCTTTTAATAAATTTAACTTGCTTAAAGAAGAAGGAAAATATCATACTCAATGTCAGATATTCGTTTTGTTTTTATCTTTTATTAGAATAAGGAACTCACTCTACAGGACCTGAGCTGTATGGTACACACAATAGGACTGTAGGTTGAAGAGATTCTCTTAAAATCTTATGACAAAACCCTAGATAGTATAGCTCCACTAAAAATTTGCACTTTTAGCTGTGAGTTAAAATATACCTTATGTTGTATACACACACATGCACAGAAGGATTGAAGGGATAAAGCTAGTAAATATTACAAAAAGAAATTAACTGATTTTTATCTTTTATTAGAATGAGGAACTCACTCTACAGGACCTGAGCTGTATGGTACACACAATAGGACTGTAGGTTGAAGAGATTCTCTTAAAATCTTATGACAAAACCCTAGATAGTATAGCTCCACTAAAAATTTGCACTTTTAGCTGTGAGTTAAAATATACCTTATGTTGTATACACACACATGCACAGAAGGATTGAAGGGATAAAGCTAGTAAATATTACAAAAAGAAATTAACTGAAAAAACTAATAAGTTAAAAAAATCAAAAGAAATTCTAAATTGTTCTTCTGAGTAGACCCAAATTCAACAGATAAGTCAGTTCAGTTCAGTTCAGTCACTCAGTCTTGTCTGACTTTTTGCGACCCGATGAATCGCAGCACGCCAGGCCTCCCTGTTCATCATCATCTCCCAGAGTTCACTCAGACTCATGTCCATCGAGTCCATGATGGGAAGCAAAAATATCCAACAGGGCCTCCAAATCACCATTTTCTCAATTTGACATGGGTTTTTGTTACTTGAGTCAGCACTAGACCTGCCAGTGTCTGAATCCATCCCCCACTGCTATGGTGTGGGGACCAGGCCCAACTTTTCAGAGGTAGTATGGTCAAGTCAGACTCTAGAAATAGGGTCCACTGAGTAACTATCTGCCTCAAGACAAAAAAGAGTATATTTGTTTTCCCTTCAGCTACAAAAACTCATTCAACAACACCTTCCAAAGGACAGCATCACCTAGTGCACGAATGTGCTCATTTGCTTCAGTCGTGCCTGACACTTTGCGACCATATGGACTGTAGCCCACCAGACTCCTGTGTCCATGGAATTTTCTCAGCAAGAATACTGGAGTAGGCTGCCATGCCCATCTCTAGGGGCTCTTCCTAACCCAGAGATCAAACCCGCATCTCCTGTGTCTCTTGCTTTGCAAGCAGATTCTTTACCACTGAGCCACGGGGAAGCCTGCCTCACTTAGTGCTATGGACCGAATGTGTGTGTCCCCTCCACTTTCACAGGCAGAAACCCTAATCCACAACTTGATGGTATTTGGAGATGGGCTCTCATGATGGGACTACTACTCTTTTAAGAAGAGACAGAGAACTCTTACTCTTTTTCTCTCTCTCTATCATGTGTGGACATAGCAAGAAGTGGTTGCTTACAAGCCAGGAAGAGAGCCCTCACTTGAAGTTGATCATTCTGGCTCCCTGATCTCAGATTTCCAGCCTTCAGGCCTATAGAAAATAAATATTTGTTGTTTAAGTCATCCAGTCCATGGCTTTCTTGTTCCAGTATTCTAACTGACTAAGACACCCAATTGGATACACCACTGATGGGCTAATTCCTCATGTGTCTACAGTATCCCCCTCTACTAAAGATTTTTCAAAGCCTGACTAAAACTTCCTTCCTCACAGCTCTTAGGGCAACGTGGCTTCTGATATCCCTGGGGCTGAAAGTGGAGAATCACAGTACCCTGTTCCCCTCACTAGGCCTATCGCTGCCTTGCTCTGAGTTGTCCCAAGACTACAATTCCTCACAGTGGTACCTTACAGCAGTTCCTCTGAAACAACTCTACCTTCCTTCTGTGTAGCTAGCAGACCCGAAGGGCTCTTGGCCTAACCTTGCCATGTGAGAGAGGTAACTACGTTTCTGCAGTGTTTGCTTTTTATGCTGATTCTAGTGAAGTCTCATGCTTTCTTGGCTCCCTGTTTGTCTTCTTTTATCGTGGCTCAGATGGTAAAAGCATCTGCCTACAATGTGGAAGATCCAGGTTCGATCCCTGGGTAGGGAAGATCCCCTGGAGAAGGAAATGGCACCCCACTCCAGTACTCTTGCCTGGAAAATCCCATGGATGAAGGAGCCTGGTAGGCTACAGTCCATGGGGTCGCAAAGAGTCAGACACAACTGAGCAACTTTACTTTCACTTTCTTTTCACTTTCATCCTGGTTTACCTCAAGAAGCCAGAATCCTTATAGCCCAGCCAATGGGGTTCACTGCCTCAAGACCGCTGTGTGAAAAATTCACACTCTTCCTTCTTCTGGCTCTTAACTTCTTCAGCTATGATATTTGCCAACCCACTTTCAATAAGGGCAAGCCCCTCCACATGCTATCCATGGAGTGCAGCTTCCTTAGGCTTTCTCCTCCAAACCCTTAAACTTTCCTCACTCTCGAACTACATTTTTATATGACCTCAGAGCTCTCAGTTAGCAAACCCCTCGATCATCTAACATGAGAAACAGACACACATTTTGATCACATAGACTTCATAGCTTTGGGGTACACAAGATAATTTCTCTTCTTTCTTTCCAATGCTAACTTAATTATCAGATTGCACACTTTTACATAGAAATTGTAATCAGTTAATTATCCAAAATGTCCTTACTTGTAACAATGGGTAGAAAAGGGGGAAAAAAATCATTAATAATTTTAAAGGAACCCAGTTCTAAACAGTTTATAAACTATTTGGAAACTTAGACACACACAACACTAACTACGTTAGTGACTAGAATCCATAACTGGTGTTGATAACCTCTTAACTTTGTTGCGTATTAACTTCACAAAAGAATATTACATGAAGAACTGCATCTTCATGATTTTCACATACAAAGCATTAGCTTACATATCTTGCTTTTCAGAATTTCTGATTAAATGTTTTAATTTAAATGGAAAATAATATTTAATGTAATATCTAGCCTAAAACGTCCCTGAAGCTTCAATTGCAAACAATCATAATAAAGAATGTTCTTGTTTAATCTACAAAATAAGTACATTTGATTTTAATTACTTGGATAATGACTAAGCAACTACATCAGGCACATCCCTTCCAAGAGATAATGAAAGACACAGAGGAGCAAACAATATTCCTGCGAACAGACCATCACATTCTGACTCCGAGGATGGCTGCCCTAATGAAAATCTGTCTTTGCAAATGACTCATCTTCTGAAGACGGCTCTGAAGATGTTGGAAATCAGAATGATGCATGTGAAAATGAAATTAATCAATATGAAGATGGGGAACAGCAGTCTATCACAGAAGGGCTGTTTGATAATAATGAAATTGAGGAAACAGTTAGTGGTAGAGAAACAAATGAAAGCTCAGGAAATGTCAATGATAATAATGAATAAGTAACTAATTCTGGAAATTCAAGAGGAAGAGTTAGCAAACAAATTATCACCCAGAAGAATAACAGAGGCAGAAACTACAATTTTTCCACAATTCTGAAGATGTATAAACATTAATATGGTAATAAATTTAACAGAAAGGGGAATCTAAATTTTTCAGAACTTTACAGCAATGATAAAGCTACAAGTTTTACTGTCTAGTCTGGTCAGAGCAATGAAGCATAAAAAGGTAGAAGTGGAAGAGAAGACTAGAAAGTTCTACTGGACCTCCAGAAGGCTTTTGGAGGTGTCGTGTGAATCTTTTTTTTTTTGCTTGACTTTGCCTGTTTTGTAATCACACTGTTTTAAGTCCACAGTCCTAATCAAGTCCACTTTGTCACAACAATACAACTCAGTCTCTGTTTTCAGCTAATCTAGGTTGTGTTTAAGGAGTGGTTTTTCAAGTCTCAGTTTCATACTGTTTATCAATTTCACATCCCTCAAAAATGCTGTTATTTGTATTAATAGTATCAATGGTGAACCTCACACATCCATAGAGTGGCACCTGGAGAAACTGTGACTACTTGTGTCTCTAAAGGGCAAACTCCTTCTGCTCTGTTTTGAGTGCTGCCTGGAAGTATCTTTGTGCATATGCATGCTAAGTCACTTCAGTCATGTCCACCTCTTAGCAACCCTGTGGACCGTAGCGCACCAGGCTCCTCTGTCCCTGGGATTCTCCAGGCAAGAATATGGAGGGGGTTGCCATGAAGTATCTTTGCTAGTGTGCACGTAATCAGTTTTCTATACCATAAGTATTCCCCCTTCTCACTATCAAACTCTCAAAAATTATTTAAAACTGAGGCTGAGTATAGGCAGTAGGGCTATTATTTAACTCAATCAAGTCCTCTAAATATTAGATACAATTGCAAATAGTTCATATGTGTTCGTTATTTCCAGATTTCACACAAACCTTAAGTTTCTCTCTGTTTATTCCAGATTTCATACAAACTTTTAAGTTTCTCTTTGTTTATTTGTTCTGGATTTTTTTTAAACCAACTCAGCATATTACATTTGGATGTTATTTCTTCTTGTCTTATAACTTGCCAGCAATGTTTTCCCCAAACTGGACCTTAATCAACTTAAATCCTGGCATTTAATCAAATGTTGAAAATTAAGGGAATTACTTTGAAAACTAAGCCTGAAATCTCCATACAAATTGTATGTATAGCTCAGAAAAATGTTTTGCTCCATCTCTATCCAGTTTAACAAATCAGCAAATCAAAAGGATACTGGACTATTAGAAAAAAATGTATTATTACTTTATCTAAACCAACATACTCTCCTGACATGCAGGAGACACTTGACACATTAAGAAATAAATGGATCAGGATGTAATTTGTCCAAGTTTATTGTCATATAAAAGACAAGAGAGAATTTTAAGGATAAAATAGTAAACACTGTCAAATACTGTGAAGAGGCAGAAATGATGAAACTAAGAAAAAGCCAGTGGGTTTGGAAGTCATTCATAATGATGAGTGATCTTTGTGAAAGTAGAGATAGTTTTCTGCTTTTGATTTCCCCACCCCCCAAAATTTCAGAGAGAATTGAAGACTGATGAGTATATTGATCTGAAAAATTTTAGAAAAATATGAAATGCAGCACTTTGAAATTATAAAGGAGAAAAAAGCAGCAGAGCAAAGCACACACATGGGAACATCTCAACGTTTTTAGATCAGAGTAGGTCCAATACAAGGATGAAATAGATGTGAGTATACCGTGGACACGTTGTCCTTAGTAACACACTTCTGTGCATCTTGAGAGTTGACATTGCAATGCAATGAAATTGAAATGCAATGAAATAGAAGTAAGCAACATGACAAATTTAATGTGCATGTTAATTTCAATTTCTCAAGCCACCATAAAAATGATGGTAAAAAAAAGTTTTAATGTAAAAATACAGGGTAAAAGATAATGGGAAAGGAGAAAAACTTGACAAAGTATGTCCACAAATTTGAGAATAATAGAAAATTAATTGTGACAATGTGATTCTATTACACACATGTTTTGGCAAAACTTAAAATCTGATAGATGAATATGCATTTATCCTTAGCTTAAAAGTTCCTTAATTTTGCTGTTTGAGGAGACACTGCTTCGGGAAAGATCTCAGGTGTTTTACTTACTTGCTGCAAGTAACAAATCCTTCCTTCTGCTTAAAAAAAAATGGTCTGATAATACTAGTAATAGTGAGGATAAAAAATGAAAATACTTATTCTGCTGTTGGAAGTGAAAACTGATCCAACAACTAATTTAAATAATATTTAAAATAAAAATCATTTAAATTTAGTGGTCCAACAACTAATTTAACCACTAACTAAAGCTGAAAATATTCATGTGTGCTCTATCATTCAGTCATGTCTGACTCTTTGTTACCCCATAAACTGTCCCACCAGGCTCCTCTGTCCATGGAATTTTCCAGGCAAGAATACTGGAGTGGGTTGCCATTTTCTTCTCCAGGGGATCTCACCAACCCAGGGATCAAACCTGGGTCTCCTGCATTGCTGGCAGGTTCTTTACCACTGTGCCACTTGGTGTTCATACAAACAAAATCTAGAAATTATATATATTAATATATCTATCCAGAGAATTCTCACATTTGTACAAGGAAACATACATAAATATGTCCTTTATGCACAGTGTGCCACAGTAAAAGCATCTATGTCAGGAGTTGGGAAGTGGAAGGGAAACTAAGAGAATGATAATATATTACAAAGTAGGGTTAAGGAATAACCGCTATGAATGGAACAATAAGCAAAAGTATAACTATTTTGAAAAGAAATATAAAGAGAAATTGGAAAATGGAACATATTTCTATGTCCTGGGGAAACTTAGTTGATTATATTTTTAATTACACAACAAGAAATATCAGTCTACTTATAATAATTTTAGATGCAGAAGCTACCACCAGATAAAACTGTTGAAAAATTTTAAGCAAGTCCTATTTGGGGAAAAGGAGTTGAGATGGGAGTGGGGGAAAGGGTGAGGAAGAGGGTGGAAAACAGTTGTACAACAAGCAAGTATTACTTTAATTCAACTTTTTAAGATATATCATCCACTTGGTGTCCATACAAACAAAATCTAGAAATTATATATATTAATATATCTATCCAGAGAATTCTCACATTTGTACAAGGAAACATACATAAATATGTCCTTTATGCACAGTGTGCCACAGTAAAAGCATCTATGTCAGGAGTTGGGAAGTGGAAGGGAAACTAAGAGAATGATAATATATTACAAAGTAGGGTTAAGGAATAACCGCTATGAATGGAACAATAAGCAAAAGTATAACTATTTTGAAAAGAAATATAAAGAGAAATTGGAAAATGGAACATATTTCTATGTCCTGGGGAAACTTAGTTGATTATATTTTTAATTACACAACAAGAAATATCAGTCTACTTATAATAATTTTAGATGCAGAAGCTACCACCAGATAAAACTGTTGAAAAATTTTAAGCAAGTCCTATTTGGGGAAAAGGAGTTGAGATGGGAGTGGGGGAAAGGGTGAGGAAGAGGGTGGAAAACAGTTGTACAACAAGCAAGTATTACTTTAATTCAACTTTTTAAGATATATCAGAAGCGTTATTTAAAAATAAGAACTGAAATACTGCAATTGGGTTTGGGATTTAGATCATTTGCCAGATCATGTAGATCATTTCTGTGAAGTTCTGAAAGTATACACCAAGTGGAAGTCTATCAAAACTTGAATATCAAAAATTGAAAGAGAAGTGAGAAAGTAGGAACAGCAAGTGGGGGCAATTCTTTCTCAAGACATTTGAAGGCAAGGCAGAGGAGATGGCTAAGACTGTGTCCAGAAGTTCAGGTGAGGACTTTAGGGGAACAGGTGAGTACTGAGTGTGTATGGAGAAGGACTGTTATTGTTGTTCAGTTGCTCAGTCATGTCTGACCGTTTGCAACCCCACGGACTGCAGTATGCCAGGCTTCCCTGTCTTTCACTATCTACTGGAGATTGCTCAAATTCATGTCTATTGAGTCAATGATGCCATCCATCTCATCCTTTGTCACCCCCTTTTCCTGCCGTCAATCTTTCCCAGCATCAGGGACTTTTCCAACGAGTTGGTGCTTTGCATTAGGTGGCCGAAGTATTGAAGCTTTAGCTTCAGTCCTTCCAGTGAATATTCGGGTTGATTTCCTTTAGGACTAACTGGCTTGTTCTCCTTGCTCCAAGGGACTCTCAGTAGTCTTCTCCAACACCACAGTTAGAAAGCATCAGTTCTTCGGTGCTCAGCCTTTTTTATGGCCCGACTCCCACATCTGTACATGACTACTGGAAAAACTATACCTTTAATTAAATGGACTTTTGTTGGCAAAGTAATATCTCTGCTTTTTAATATGCTGTTTCTTTAGGTTTAGGGTTGTCGTAGTTTTTCTTCCAAGGAGCAAGCGTCTTTTAATTTCATGGCTTTAATCAATGTCCACAGTGATTTTGGAGCCCAAGAAAATAAATTCTGTCAACTGTTTCCCTTTTCTCCCATCTATTTGCCATGATGTGATGGGACCGGATATCATGAGCTTAGTTTTTTGAATGTTGAGTTTTAAGCCAGTGTATTCACTCTGCTCCTTCACCTTCTTCAAGATGCTCCTTAGTTCCTCTTCACTTTCTGACATTAGGGTGGTATCATCTGCATATCTAAGGTATTTTCCCAGCAATCTTGATTCCAGGCTGATGGAAAGAATTAAACAGAAACAAATATAAAAGATACAAGGGAGTGTTAGAACAGCTGATGAAGCACTTTCTTTGCACAGTCCCTGTATGGCAGTGGGTATTCAAGGTGTATCAGACCCTCCCTGCCTTTGAGGAACCCACAGGCTGAGAGAAGAGACAGATAAGACAATTCCATGCAAGGTGTTACAGGAGCATGGAGGGGGTTCAGTTCAGTTCAGTTCAGTCGCTCAGTCGTGTCTGACTCTTTGCAGCCCCATGAATCGCAGCACGCCAGGCCTCCCTGTCCATCACCATCTCCTGGAGTTCACTCAGACTCACGTTCATCGAGTCCATGATGCCATCCAGCCATCTCATCCTCTGTCATCCCCTTCTCCTCCTGCCCCCATTCCTTCCCAGCATCAGAGGAGGGGGTTAGGACTGTCAAGAAGAGTTTTTAAAGCTTTGCAAAGGAAGTTTAACCAGTGTAGAAAAGTGAGTGAAAATTCCAGGAAAAATAAACAGCAAGCTGTACACTTAAAATAGTTAAGATAGTAAATTTTATATTATTTTTATTTGATCACAGTAGAAAGAAAGAAGGCAAACAACAAGAAAACATTCATTGGCGCAGAATGTGTTTAACAGAAAATAATCCATGTGGGTAAATGTTGGAAAATGGACTGAAAAGATAAACTAGGTTCAACTGGTAAGAGATCTTACCTGCTGTACTAACGAGTTTAAAATATATCTTTTATCCATTCATTCTTGAAACATTCTGAGAAAGTACATTTTCACTTTCCATTTCATTCACCTTTGTATTATTTTAATACTCTATTCATCATGAAGTATTTGTTTAATAAAAGAGTTTAAAGAAAAATAAAATGAAAATCATTTATTGAATGCCAGGGATTGCAGAAACATAAATGAAATAAAATCTATATTTTCCAGAAGTAGACAATATGAAGAAAATATAGGCAGCATCAAATGCCCTGCTATAGCCAGTGAAATTGTGTAAGTGGAAATCACATGTAACATGTGCCATGGGGAAACAGTTACTTCCTGGAATGCTTTATTGTCCAGTTTACTTGGAGGAGGAAATGGCAACCCACCCCAGTATTCTTGCCGGGAAAATCCCATGGACAGAGGAGTCTGCTAGGCTACAGTCCTTGGGATGGTGAAGAGTCAGACACAACTGAGTACACACACCTACTTTTTCCCTGCCCTAGAAGCTATGGGAGAATATTTAAATAGGGAAGAGCTGGACTACCAAAGCATTCTGGAATGCTATGCCAGTTCTTTAAAGACAGAATACATTGTGTGAGAAAGAAACCATGGTGGAATGAGCCACCAAGATTTAGGTTTCATTATTCCAGCATAACACAACTTATCCTGGCTGATGCACTGGACAATGTCCAAGTCTCAGAAGTAATTGTCCAGGAATGCTGACATCAAGCCTGTTAAATTCCTTTTTGGTTTTCACCAGTCATGATACTCTGAATTTTGGGCAAACAAAAATTAGAAATAGTATTCGTTTAATATATAAACCCTCACTTAATTCACATGGGAGCTTATTTTTTTCAGATGTGCCGACTTACAAATATTGCCAGAATGGACACTATTGTAAGGTAATCCAGGGGACACTCACCTTAACACCGTACAGTCCTTAAGCTTCCTTCTGACATTATTCTTCACAACTCCTCACCACAAATCTTATGCTCTAAAAAACTAAACAAGCAGATTTTGCCCTTATGCAATTTCCAGCCTCTAATTTCTTAACATACGCTATGCTCTTTATCGGGAATATCTTTTACCCACCATCTTCTAATACCAAATCCAGTATGCATGTATGAAATATATTTCATACATTTCATAAGTATGCATATACACTCACATACACAATCACACACCTATAGTATACAAAAAGTAATCTTTCCAACTAGTGAAAGGAAAGGAAATGAACGAAATTTTATTGAATGCCTTAACTACATGCTTGGCATTGTTTGTTGTACACCATTTGTCCATGTACTTACAGAGTACTTTATCTGCTTCTCTCTTGTGATATACAAAACTGTTTATCATGCTATGTGTGTGTTTGTATCTTTACCACCTTTAAGGATAAAACCAGTATCATCTTCAGAGTCCAGCTTGGGGTCTGACATGTAGTAGACTCAATACTATTTTAATGAAAAAAATCACCTGAATGCCTTCAACATATATTTATAATCAAAATAGTTGTAACAGAAAACATATATTTAGAAATTAACAGTTTGCTTATACTATTATGCCCGATATCCTAGCCTATGTTCCAATGCCAAGCTACAGGATTGATTTAAAACATCACCCTGTTTTAAAGGTACAACGAGGAGCTGTGATTCACGGAAGGGACCTTCCTTGTTAAGGCATTTAAGGCTTTGATCTGAGATACTCATCTCATGAACATAAGTACTTAACTCCTAAAGTAAGACTGACTGCAACTGCAACCACCGACCAATCAGAAAACAGGAGTAAAATTGTGGGAGGAAGCCCAGAGAAACAGTAAAACAGATTTAGGCTTCACAGGACACTAATTAATCATTTTGGCTAGAAAGCCCCTCTCCCTATGGAGCTTAATGACTTCCAAGGAAGGTTTGGATGAAATATTTCACCAGATGGATCCAGTACCTACATTAAGACTCTGCACCCACATCCTTATGTATTCATTTATCCCTCCATAAAATATTTGATACTGTCTTTAGTCTGTGCTAACAATGGACTAAAGAAAATACTGTATGACAAGTCACCTTTGATTTTTCATAGGTTAAGTGTAAGCTAAAATAGAGATTCATAATTAAAATTATGTTACAAACAACTTAGCATTTAAATTTTATGCTTTTGAACTAATGTACCAGGGTGGCATAATGATGGTTGTCATGCTAATTCTGCAAAAAATCAGAACCTGTTTTGCACTGAATTATTCACATGTAAAGAAATGTCTGATTGACCTCCAAACAGCACAGTACCAACAAAGATATACTGTACAACACAGGGATATATAGCCATTATTTTGCAATAACTTTAAATGGCATATAATCTAAAAAATATTGAATCACTATGTTGTTTACCTAAAACTAATATAATATTGTAAATCAACTATACTTCAAAAAAATCACATGGCAAAAAATCTTTAAAGTACACCTTCCCTTTAGCCACTGTATTTAAATTGTAATTTACATAATCAGTGTAGCCATTTCTAGAGCACCTACAAGACAGGTATTGTTATTCCATTGTACAGATGAGGAAAGTGAAGCTTAGAGGTTAAATTATCCAAACTTATTTATTTGTAATGAGCAGGTCCAGTATTCAAACCTAGGTCTTCTATATTTAAAGCCCAGGTTCTTTCCAGAATTATACTTCATTATATAGCACAACACTTTATCAGAGTGCTTATTTAAAAGTTATATCCATACTTGTATATACATACAAATATGTAAGAAAACAGATTGGATTTATAAAGAAGACACACACACATAGGAGAAAATCATTTCAAGAATGTAATCTTCTGCTAGAAACAGATTGTGATAAAAGAACTCAGGCACAAAATATTAGTTTTGTTTTTACCTAAAAATTAATAATGATCAGCTTTATTTGCAAGGCTTTATAGCAAAGGTTAAAATAAATGTTGATAAATTAAGACTATTAACACAGACTGGTAATAGTCTAAATAGCAATTTACTAACAGTGCCATCTTACACTTTAATGAAATGAAAATGTGAATTGATTGGATAAGGAAAGAATCTCTTGTTTATTCTAATCTTAATATTATGGTTGATAATTTCACCAGCAGTCCTGATGAAAATATACCTGATATAACAACGCCGCGGGAAACTAATGATCATAATGAATCTACTTGTCGCTGAAGTACAAAGATGAGACTCATAAATCTCTTAAAAATTACTAAAAGCAAACAAGTGATCAGGATAAACAAATGATTGTG
>SJYC01048805.1:0-52319 GCA_006408675.1 Madoqua kirkii | reverse complement strand
TAAATTACTCAGAAAGTTCTATTGCTCCTCTCTCCACTGAAGAAACCAAACTAACCAAAATAAAACAAAACTTTTGCTCAAAGATAATTGCAATCATTTAGAGAACTGCCTGCATCATAAACTTTCTACTTTTATTAATGGATAGTACAAATATGACTAATTTGTCATGAGCAGAAACTAAATCCATGCATGTTAAGTTCAGATGAATAGGAGGAAGAAGTCATCAATCTACTTTTAAATGAAAATCAGGATATCTTTGATTATTTGATTGCAATATTCACTCCTGTTATAGAATTGAAATTCTCCATAATCTTAGACACTATCATGTTTACGATCATTACTTAACAACATACCTAATCACTCACAAGATTATTGGGATGATGTCATAAGCTGATTACAAAAGTCTCTTGAAAATATAAAATTCTGCAAATATTACTATTTTAGATGGAATTCTGATCTTAGCCAGGAGTGATTTCATTTATTTACCAAAATGTATCAGTTCTTATTAGTGTGTGCATTGTGTCATGACTCTTTGTGACCCCATGGACTGTAGCCCACCAGGGTCCTCTTTCCATAGGATTTTTCCAGGCAAGAATACTGGAGTGGGTTGCCATTTCCTACTCCAGGGGATCTTCCTGACCCAGGGAATCCACCTCTCCTGCATCTCCTGCATTACAAGTGGGTTCCTTACTGCTGCACCATCAGGGAAGCCCACAGTGTGCAAGGCAGTGAGATACCAATGCTTATTAGGTATGGGCAAAATAGTATGCAAAGTACTAGTGACAACAACATTAATGAAACATGGTCTGTAGCCTTGAAGAAGCAGAAAATCAATGTCATGGAAACCCTCTGAAGTGTCTGTCCAGCCCCGGAACTGATTGTCCCTGCCCAGAGAGCTGTTCCCACTCAAAGGGTGGGTGTCTACAGACAGACAAGACTCACATGACTCCATTCCTCTGGACATAGTGGATTGGATAGGGGAGACAAGTAAGTCAAGAATGAACCACCTGATGCGTTTCTCCAGAGAATTTGAAACTAAGATTCAGGGAACACCAGTTCACCTCTGTAGGAGATTAGAATTGCAACTTGTCAATTTTGAGTCACCATGTGTCTCAGTAGGAGACAGGGAAGCAGAGAGGCTGGTCTGTGGAATAAGAAAAATGAAGCTGACAATGAAAATTGTGCCTGGATTTCTGATAACTTTTTATTTCTTATTTCAAGTCACTACCTGAGCTCGAGTACCTTTCCAACTCTTGGGGACCCTGACTCCCTTCTCTCTTCACCTCAGTAGACTTTAAATTGCCTTTTCTCCTAACACTACCTTCTATGGTTTTATTACCTCCAACCAAAAGAGCATTTCAAAAATACAATATTCATATATTTAATACTAGCATAAGACAATTAATGTTATAATAAAGGCACACAGAACAAACTGCAGAAGCTGAGAAGTGGCTGCAATAACTGATTTTGAGATTTTTTTTTTTTTTACAGAGGAGATGACATTTGGATTTGCATCTGCTGCTGGATCCTCTAGTCTCCCAACTAGGGAGTCCTCCTCCAGCACCTGTGCTCTGCTTGTGTCCCACCCTAGTGCAGGGATGTTCCGAGTCTAGCCCTAGTGTACCTGTCACACTCTATTTAACTGGCCCAGACCAGTTTGTACTCCAACATACAGTACAGTTTTATAAAGCAGGGGAGCTAGTTCACCAGTTCTGTGCTTCAGTAATCTGCCCAAGACCATACAGTTTTTAAGAGGTTTGACCCAGGAATTCTGATTCCAAATACTATGATTTTTCTGCAGTCCTTGGGTGGTGACTACCTCCTGTGAGGATATCCCGTGGCTATAGGGAGTACAGATTGAGAAATTCCACAACCCTACTGCCTACAGGCTCAAGGCCCAAATCCTCGCAATGACCCTCAAACCCTTCACAGTCTGATTTCAATCAGTCATTACTATGTATCTCCCCATAGATCATCACATAGCAGGCTTTGAACAACCCCTGAACTTATCACCCATTTTCACACTTCTCCTCTTATTACATTCTGACAGGTACGGCCTTCCATCCATCTCTACCCTCCATCAAGACCTCTCCACCTCACAGAGGCAGATTTCATCATCATCTACTCTGCCTGACTTAACACTTAAGTCATCCTTCTGAAACAACAGCTATCCAGGAGTTCTCCTGGTTGACCAACTGGCATTTCTACAGACTCACAGGTAGATACACCTACCCGGAAACAGGTAAGAGCAGAAACAGCCTGAGAGAGAAAGTGGATACAGTCTGAGGTGGAGCTAAAGCCATCAGCAAAATATTTTTCCTACCCAAATACCACAGTGCCCAAAATCACTTTGTTAGAGACTTGCTTCTTTGAGTCTAGTATTACCTAGTCTTGTACAAAAACATTTAGTAATTTAAGGATAAATTAACTGAGGATATATTCCCTCTGTGACAAGAAGAACTAAGGCAGGAAAGAAACGGTAACTAAGAAATGAGGTATAGAAAAGAGAAGAAAGGTCAGAGAAGGGGCCATCCAGATAGCAAAGTCTAACTTGGCAAGCCTTAAGAATCACACATTTAATTGATTAGAAGGGCCCATGACCGATCACTGCTATCATTTGGATTGCATTTAATTTTCTCAGAGAATTTGCTGCATCTGAAGGTTGAAATGTTATTTCAATTGATTTTTAATACGTGGCAACTTACATTTCCGTTGGCCATCTTACTGTTGAAATTTAGCAGGCATTGGCTGAAGCACTAATAGCTGAGAAATATACGCACTTTATAAAATGACTTGATAAAGTAGTAGAAGTCAACTCAGGTTTTGGTTGGTTGGTATAAGACATGTAAATATCCATAATTCACTTCTCTTTCCTGCAAATTTCTTCATGTTCTTTTTACAACAGCAGTACAAAAGGTAGTGAAGCTGGCAAGATCCAGGGAAGAAAGTAACTTAACTTCATTTTTGCTTTGCCACTAAACCTAGATTATAACATCTATCCCATTGTGTAACCTGCATATGGGTTGCCTCATCTGTAAAATTAGGATAAAAATATTTTTTCTCAAACAGCAGAAACAGAGAAATAACTATTTCAGAGCATTAAAAATAGAAATTGACCAATTTTATGATAAATGAGGTGAACAAAATACATCCTTGGTTACAAAACAACCATATGATGAATTTAAACAAATATGTATGATCATTTTTAATTTCCTAAACCTTGAAGAAGCCATATCAAAAACAACTTTAAAAGCAAACGCCCTGCATGACCTCAGATGTAAAATAAAGGTTTGTTTTCATTTTACCCTTTCATGTGGAAGTCATGTTGCAGATTATGATTATTAATAGCTGACTGGCAGTAATTATTTTTTATGAATGTAAAAATCCGGTCTCATTATAGCAACAACAATAATAGTAATAACCCCAGGAAATAAAAGGGCACTTTCCTTGCATGTTCTCATTTATTTCATGCAATTAACTCTACAGGTGAGGAAACTGGGGTTAGAGAGTTGAAAGAACGTGGTGACAGTCACACAGCGCATGGAATGGCAAAATGAAATGTTCCAGTATGTTCAGCTTTGCCACGGTATTCCTGACATTGGTGGGCTTTCCTCTGGTCTAGGCTTATTAGGGAACACTTAACCTGCTATGATCTGAAGGTTTGTATCCCACAGAATTCATATTAGACCCTAATAGACATTGTGATGGTATCAGGAGATGGGACACTGGGAGGTGTTTAAGCCATGAGGATGGAGCCTTCATCAATTGGACTCATGCTTTTATAAAAGTGGCTCCAGGGAGCTTCCTACCTGCTTCCACCATGTGAGGACGCAGCAAGAAGGCACTGATTATGAGCCAGAAAAAAAAAAAAAGGCTTTTAAGAGCATTATGCATGCTGATGTCTTGATCTTGGACTTCCATCCTCCAGAACTGTGAGGCTGTGAGCAATAAATTTCTGTTATAAGCTACCCAGTGGCAATCCACTCCAGTATTCTTGCCCAGAAAATCCCATGGACAGAGAAGCCTGGCAGACTACAGTCCCTAGGTTCGTAAAGAGTCGGACACAACTGAAGCAACTTAGTACACGTATAAGCTACCCAGGCTGTGTACTCCAGCCATCTAAACAGTCCCAGTGGTAAAGAACCTGCCTGTCACGCAGAAATGTAGCAGGAGCCACAGGTTCGATTCCTGGATCAGGAAGATCTCCTGGAGAAAGAAATGACAATCCACTCCAGTGTTCTTGCCTGGAAAATCCTGTGGACAGCCCATGGAGTTGCAAAAGAGTCAAACACGACTTAGCAACTGAACGACAACAAACCAGACTTCTTGGAGCGTGTTCTAAGAAGCAGGCACCCAGTGAGTCACATCACAGCCACATCAGCCTGCACTGCACGGCCGTGCTCTGTTGTGTTCAATTCCCAGCAGGCCATTGACTCACAGTATGAACATTGTAGTTCTTGGTTTTCAGACACTATTTCTTTGACATCTCTTTCAAGCCTTTGTATTGTTAAAAAAAAAAAAAATACCGACTTCTGGTGCTATGTAAATGAGATTTTAAAAGATAGAATTACAGGTGTGGGTATCAAACAGAATCCCATGTGAAACACTCTTTAAATGGAAAATATGCACATATTAACTATCTATACAGACTCACTGTCGCCTTCTCTATTGTAATTGACCAACCATATCATGTGCTCAGTCGCTTCAGTTGTGTCTGAGTCTTCACAACCCTGTGGACTGTAGCCTGCCAGGCTTCTCTGTCCATGGGATTCTCCAGACAAGAATGCTGGAGTGGATTGCCATTTCCTCCTCCAGGGATCTTCCCAACCCAAGGATCAAACCCAGGTCTCCTCTGACTCTTCCACTACAGGTGGATTCTTTGCCACTGAGCCGCCAGGGAGGCCCCAGCTATATTGCTACAGCATTTAAATACTCTAACATTCCAAGAACAATTCCCTTTTGCTTTTAGGTCCTTCTAGTTTTTTGTTTCTGCCAGCATACTCCATATCGGTGAACAACTATACTCTTTACATAATTCTAAAATATTGAACTATATGCTAAGTAAGTAAAATATTTTAAGATAATGTCCCAAGGGAATAGTATTTCATATTATAACTCAATATGTCCTAAGGTAATTATTCAGATATCAATATGCAAAAGAGCTGTATGTGTAGTACCCTATATTTCTTTTTATTTCGCTTCTTTGCAGCAAGCAATAAATTTAAAGGTGCAAAGAAAAAAATATTAACGGAAAAAGTTTGCAGTTGATTTTCTTAACAAGATTGTTTGTGCAGGGAGAGAAGAATTTCACTTGGTCCTTTACTAATTATTCATGTAAATTAAATTCTACAAGTGAAGAAAAATTCATAAAAGTCATACTTACTCATCTGAGAGGGAGATATGGCATATGAATGGGGCCCATAACCTCAGAAGGTGAAATGTAGAAAATATCACAAGCAACTCCCACATTAAGTTAAGTGAACCAAAAAAAAGAGGGAGATTCTTGGTGTGAAGGAGACTTCAAGGATATCCTCCCTAATCGCCTCTTAATAGTCTCAAATCTCTGACACAGGAAACAAATCAAGAATTCAGTGAACATGGAATTATTAATCACTTATATCTGATACCAAATGTAAGCAAGACTAGACCCATTTTAAATTTTAAAAACCTTTTAAGTATAACATTTTTAAAAGCACAGAACATAATACACATTTTTAAGGCATTAGTATGTGATACATTCTAGGAAAACTTAGTTGTATATTCCTTGCATTTCTTCTGAAATCTATAGTCTTTTTTTCCTCCTAAACAGAATACATGTTAGGATGAAATTTTAACAATAAATGACTATAGAGTTGTATGCTGACTAATGTGCAATAGTCAGAGAGAACTCAAATCATTCAGCAAGTATTTACTGACTGCTTCTTGTGTGCAGGGCATGATGCTAAACAACACAATCACACATCTTACCTCAGGTTTAATGAATTCTTTCACAAACACTCAATCATTCAACACAAAGTATGGCCACCAATCACGGGAATGTTTTAGCTTGCATCAACTCAGAATAAAGTTTTAAACCGTGAAGGAAGGATAAAACAGAGCTGGAATAGTTGATATGGATGATAAAGATAGAGGATTGTTAGGATGAAATTTTAACAATAAATGACTATAGAGTTGTATGCTGACTAATGTGCAATAGTCAGAGAGAACTCAAATCATTCAGCAAGTATTTACTGACTGCTTCTTGTGTGCAGGGCATGATGCTAAACAACACAATCACACATCTTACCTCAGGTTTAATGAATTCTTTCACAAACACTCAATCATTCAACACAAAGTATGGCCACCAATCACGGGAATGTTTTAGCTTGCATCAACTCAGAATAAAGTTTTAAACCGTGAAGGAAGGATAAAACAGAGCTGGAATAGTTGATATGGATGATAAAGATAGAGGAAATAAAAAAACCAGAAGTACACAAAGGTGAAAACCAGGACAGAGATAGAAACTGAGAATGAGTTGGTGATACCACAATAATATAAGTGGCATACAGTTGACCCCTGAACAATATGAGTTTATTCCACTTACATACAGATTTTTTTTCCAGTGTTTTCGTTCAGTCTTTCAGATGTGTCCAGCTCTCTGCCACCCCATGGACTGCAGCACACCAGGCTTCCCTGTCCTTCACAGGAAAGTAATAAACACTAAATAATCCATGGTTGCTGAATCTGAGAATGTGAAACCATGGATACAGGGAGATGATTATAAGTTATACATGGATTTTCAGTTATACAAAGCGTTAGTGCCCCTAACCCCCAGTGTTGTTTGGGGGATCAACTGTATATGTCAAGCTGGAATTAACAGTAACAGTGCTGGAAGTTACTGGAAGTCAACTGGAAGTAACCAGCAACAAATATATTAGAGACAGCTGAAGGTATTTGACCAGAACTTGAGAACCTGAAATTTAAAATATACAGCGAGAAAGCACTCCCAGGAGCGGAACCATCAGACCCTGAGTTTTGGTCACTCACATCTAGTAGACAGAACAAAGAAGATGCAGACAAAGAGTAATTGTTGAGGAGATTGTGGTACCTGCAGAGTCAGAGCACTGAGAGATGATACTGAGTCAAGGAAAAAAATACTAATGAAAAAATGAATAGCAATAGGTTCAAGGAGGTTAGCAGCTGAGAGACACCACTGAATCTAAGCAGTGCCAGTTAGTGGATTTAACAGCAAATTAGCTAAAAAGATAAACAAATGGCCAATAAGCTTACGAAAAGATGTTCAAGATGAGTAATCATTAAGGGAAATGCAAATTAGAACCACAATAAGATACTACTTCACATCCGCTGGAATGGCTATTATTTAAAAAAAAATTAAAAAGATGATGAAGAAGGAGGAGGAAGAGGAGGGGAAGGAAAGAGGGAGAAGGAGTAGAAAAAGGAAGGGAAGGGAAGGAAAGGACAAGCACTGGAGAGAGTGTGGAGAAAATGAAACACTTGTGCATTGCTGGGAGGAACATAAAATACTGTGGCTGTTATGAAAAATAGATAAATGTACACTTACCATGCAATCTAACAATTCCATTACTGGATTATGCTCAGAAGAACTGAAAGCAGTGATTAGCACAAGTATTTGTGCACCAGTGTTCAAAGCAACATTATTCACAGTAGCCAAATGTGGAAG
Organism: Madoqua kirkii; assembly: GCA_006408675.1. NCBI lineage: Eukaryota > Metazoa > Chordata > Mammalia > Artiodactyla > Bovidae > Madoqua > Madoqua kirkii. Next base: position 44,638 of record SJYC01048805.1, on the reverse strand, counting down.
CAACACAAAGTGTTACATGAAGGGGGAACCCCTTCCAGAACTGAAGAGTGGGCTCTCGTCTAACACTCGGAAATGAATTGTTTGAGGACACGCACGCACTGACAAAGCAAGAGGCTTTATTGGGAAGGGACACTTAGGCGGGGTTCAGGAGGGTAAGGAAAGCCAGGAGGACTGCTCTACACTCAGGTTTTATGATTATGAGTTGGTTTCCGGGTTCTTTGGCCAATCATTCTGACACAGAGTCCTTCCTGGTGGTGTGTGCAACACTCAACCAAGAGGGATTCCAGCCAAAAAGGATTCTGGGAAGTTGGTAAAACAAATGGACTGGAATCTTCTCTTTCCTTTTGACCTTTCCCAAATTCTTCCAGTTGTTGGTAGCCAGTTATAATCATTCCGAGTTTCTTATCAGGACCTCCTATGCAAGATAACTCATGCAAATGGTTACTATGATGCCTGGCCAGGGTGGGCAGTTTTGGTCAGTGGTTCCCCTAACAAATATCCATTGACAGAGGAATCAATAAACAAAATGTACACATATACATACAATGGCATAATATTCAGCCTCAGAAAGGAATGAAATTCTGACCCTTGCTACAATGTAAATGAACACTGAGAACATTATGCTAACCAAAATAACCCAGATACGTTTGTCCATTAAAATAAATATTGTATGATCCCACTTACATTAAATTCCTAGAAAGGGCAAATTCACAGTGACAGAAAGTAGGATAGAGAATGCCAAGCTCTGGAGGGAAGGGTGAGGTGGGGGATAGGGTGTGGGGGGAGGAGAATGGGGATGTTTAATGAGTTCAGAGTTCTGTTTGGGATTGATGAAAACATTCTGGAGATGGATGGTGTTGATGGTTGCACTACATAGTACTTAAAGCCATTAGGTACATTGACTTGTACACATTCAAATGTTTTAAATGGTAATGTTATGCTATACATACATTGTAACATTAAAAATAGTGGGGAGAGAACAGGTCAGCAGAACTGTGAAAGATGAAATCAGACCACAGGGCTCATGAAAGGAGTGTCCAGGATGAAATGGAGTCAACATGTGGCCCTCACTTCATCCACCGAACATGATGGACAAGGTACAACACCTGCTCAAACCAGCAAGCTGTAAATAATACTCTTTGAAAATAGGAAATGAGACATTTCCTGTCAGCTGAGACATTCCTTTTCAACCCTTATGAAGCTTGGGTTCTGCTGAGACCTGGAGATACAGACAATAATTTGTGGTCTCTACAATGGAAAGTTCACTATCTGTCAAAGAATCCTGAACCTGGGGCCAATTTTATTAAACAAATCCGTTAGCTTTTATTAAACCCTTCGTGTATACTAAACTAAGAGCTAGTCTCTCGAGTCACGAAAGGTTACCTGGAAACCTATCAACAGGCAGCTATCAACAAGGCAAGATTTCAGGAGGAAATAGCCCACCCTTTTCCTTATCTAACTGTCACCAAAAAATATCCAACCCCAGTAAGGCCATTAAATCTTTTATTCTCATAGTCATAATAAAAATTCAAAACTGATATTTAACTCACAGAAGTAGTACACTGATTCAAATACCTCTTGTATTTCAAGTGTCATATATCAGATTTCCTGGAAAAAGAATTCATAGAGATTCTCTTTTACACCTTTCTCCTAAGGCTGGCAAATTACTCAACAACATTTAAAGAATCCAAAATTGAAATTGCTGTGAAATTAACTGTGCTAAGTACTTTCTACATAATACCTCTTTTGATCCCTACAACAATCCTAACGAGGCAGATTATGTCAGATTTTCAAAATATCAAATGCAACACAATAATAAACAGCAACAGGTACTAAACATGCTTGTTTTTCTTTGAAGAGGCTTCAGCAGTTTCGTGGATCAGAAGGGAACCATAATCTCAGTTCTATGGTTTTAGTGTACCATGGTTCCTTTTGTACTCTGCTATCCACTTGTTTCAAAAATCAATTAATTTATTTTAGAAATTTTTCTTTTAAGTAAAAATTGAGGGGGGGGAATTACAACTTTTTAAACTTTTTTTGTATGATTCCATATGATTTTAGTGGTAGATACTACCTCCTAAAATTTCTTTATAAATTTGCTTCTGAATAAGCATTTCTTATACACTCACCATGTGTGCTTAGTCAGTCTTGTCCAATTCTTTTAGGCCTCGTGGACTGTAGTCCACCAGGCTCTTCTGGCCATGGGGATTCTCCAGGCAAGAATACTGGAGTGGGTTGCCAGGTCCTCCTTCATGGGATCTTCCTAACCCAGGAATCGAACTCAAGTCTCCTGCATTGCCACTGGATTCTTTACCAGCTGAGCTACCAGGGGAAGCCCATTCACAATGCTATCATCTCTTGAGCATATAGTATAAACCAACCACTGTACTTGGTGTTTCTCAAGAGGAAATATGTGGAGGAGCGGGGAGTCAGGAAGGAGGGGAAGAATAAAAAGGAAAAAGGCTCAGAGTCTTTTTTTCCCCTCAAGGAATACTCCATCTAGTAAGAGAAATAGTTTATGCAACAAGTTGTAAAATAATTTGATACAGATAGATTTGATACAGATATAGCTGTATACAGATACAGCTGTAATACAGATATATGAGAGACCATGAGAAGCTGGTGATGGACAGGGAAGCCTGGTGTGCTGCAATCCATGGGGTCGCAAAGAGTTGGACATGACTTAACTAAACTGATGGGAGCCCAGGGAGAAAATAACATTATCTTTCTGAGCAAGGCAATATACTAGGTATCCAGCACTTCCTGAACATAAAAGGATTTTTCTCTGCCTTCCAAAAACTTATAATCCTGTACTAAAGTTAAATATATACACAAATAACTGCATACCAAGGTTACAAGAGCTATTAGATCTATACAAAAATATACATTCTTGGGCTTCCCAGATGGCTCAGTGGTAAAGAATCCACCTGCCAATGCACTAGACATGGGTTTGACCCTGAATCTGGGAAAATCCCACATTCCAAGGAGCAACTAACTCCATGCAGCTAACTCCACATTATTGAGCCTGTGCTCTAGAGCCTGGGGGTTTCCCTGGTGGCTCAGATGGTAAAGCATCTGCCTACAATGCGGGAGATCTGGGTTTGATCCCTGGGTCAGGAAGATCCTCTGGAAAAGGAAATGGCAACACACTCCAGTACTCTTGCCCAGAAAATCCCATGGATGGAGGAGCATGGTAAGCTACAGTCCATGGGGTCCCAAAGAGTTGGACACGACTAAGCGACTTCACTTTCACTTTCTAGAGCCTGAGAACCACAACTACTGAAGTCCACACTCCCTAGAGCCTGTGCTCCACAAGAGAAGCCACCACAGTGAGAAGCTCATTTACCACTAGAGAATACCCTCCACTTGTAACGACTCCGAGAAAAACCCATGCAGCAACAAAGAACCAGCACAGGGAAAGGAAAAAAAAAAAAAAATATATATATATATATACATATATGTACGTTCTTGAGTGCCCTCACAACTATTAGGCAAGACTATAATCCTGCCCCTTTATAGAAACTTTTTCAAGAATCAGGCACCTTTCAGAAATCTTCATATACTTAATTTTCAAACCTGCAGGTTGAAATCTGTAGCATACAAATTCTAACATGGACCCCAATTGCCCCCACCTCCTACTACTCACACTCTTACATGATTCTTTGCCCCTTGTTGTGGACATAGTGTAAAAGAGGAGACTCTGAATAGTGTGCATCTATATGTGTGTGTTTACACACAGAGGAAAGAAGCAAAGAACCCTAGGAAGATGTAAGATCAAGATAGCTTTAATGGACATTGTGATTGACTCTGCAATATCAGTTCTACCTCAGATGATTAAACTACCCAGGCTAATATACTCCCCCTGGAAATTGACATTAGTCCAGGGAATACACACTTCCCATTTTGGCCCAATAATATTGAAGGGAAGAATTTATATTCTTAAATAATGAGGAGTTCTAGACATGCCCAAGGCAACAAGGAGCAACAGCTACCCTTGGCAGCTATTTTGTACCCATGAGTGAAGCTGATATAAGAACAAAGCCAACTTATATTGGAAGAAGAGAATAGTTCACAGCTCTACCATGCTGTCTAGATTCTACCTTCTTTTGGCTTCTTATTATGTAAAATTATATATTTTCTTGTGGTTTAAAACCATTTCCTGAAGACAAAAATCTTTCCAACAAAAAAATTGTGCAAGTAAGCGAATTCAAATATTGCAGGCAAAGCAAATGTGAGAAAAGAAAATATATTTAAATCAGGCTGTTGGGTAGGCTGTATTCTGCTTCATAATTATTTACCCCCACCTCCCCTTACCTGAAAGAAGACTGTATATTCCTATTCCTTGGTGTGTGACTTGCCCAAGCCTCTAGTGAAAGGAGTAGATATTCTCCCTTGGATGTAAATGGAAAATAAAATGTGAGTGTAGGCGGTCTCTGTAACATCTATGCAGATACTTTTAGAGACATAGTGAGTTTTATGAGTATTCTTATCATTTCATTCTGCCACATCCCAAACTGAGGCTGTCTCTTCCCTTGGGTTCTGAGAGGTGGAGAGACAAGTAGGGATAGACAGATAGCCCAATAAATCTGAGAAAAGTCAGCCAGAGGAGCACCAATCAACCCACAACAAACCATATGTTATGTGCATAAAAAATAGTTATTTAAGTGACTGCTAATTTGGGGTTGTTACAGAAGCAAGGCTGACTAATGCACCAATAGAAAACTCATAAAAATCTTCAAGAGAGTAGTTTTTCTAGACTGCTTATGCCAAAGGTGTTCCAAAGGATTTATAAATGTGGGATGAGGAGCAGTTTCTCTTCCACTTATGATGCAGAGAGCCTCAGAGCAGTTCATTGCCCTAACAATGAGAAAATCCAGGTAAACATACTGAAATCGTAACTTTTGTGGAGTCCATCACAGGGTTACAGGGCAACCAAATAAACTGCATTCATAAGGTAAGCAAGCCCCTCCAATGACAGATGCAGCACACAAACTGTCACATTTGCTGGAGCACGGAAGAAAGGGATGGTCACCACGGAAGTGGGTAAGAAGTGGATGGGAAAGAATAGGAGATGTGGAAGTAATTAGCTTACTGATTAACGATGGTAAGAAAAGCAAATCCTATGAATAGGAGAGCAATTGAAGAGAGCAACCTACTGTTCTGCCAAGTTCAATTTCCTAGTCCAAACAAATTGTAGTCAGTTATTGGAGATCTTGCAAAAGGGATTTCCCAGCCATTGACAGCAATCTTCAAACAATAATCAGAGAGAATAGAAAAGGGAATATTCAAAGAACAGAGATGGGTGGGGAAGGAGGGGGATGAGTCACAACTAACAAAAAGGAAGGGTAGATTCTGCAAATGCCAGGCCAAGACCTTGACAAGAAATCTAGGTACTATAGCAAGTGGCTAAAGGGGTGTTTGGAAGCTCCTAAAAGAGTATGTGAGTTAACCAAGAAGGATTCACCTCATCGATTTCTTAAATAAGATACATTAGTAGCTCAGTAAAAATCCATTGGCATTGTATTTGTGAACTTTAAGCAAAGCCTATGACAATCTTTCACGTTATTTATGTACACAGATGGATATATTCGAACTCTAGTAAGGGGAGACTAAGCACTTCAAGAAACAGGGACTATAGAGATTTGAGAGTGGTCCCTATTATAAGGGGGCTTCCCAGGTGACGCTAGTGGTGAAGAACACGGCTTCCAGTGCAGGAGATATAAGATATGCAGGTTCAATCCTTGGGTAGAGAAGATCCCCTGGAAGAATACACGGCAACCCATTCCAATATTCTTGCCTGAAGAAGGAGGAGCCTGGTGGATAGGATCACAAAGAGTCAAACGTGCCTGCCTCTTATAAAGAGATTCTAGAGAAATTACTTTGTATGGGAGGAAGCTATTCTATTAGGGTAACAAGCTAATGCAATTTAATTTTAATTTGATAATAATCTAATCTTAATCTAATAACTTAAATTTATTGAAATAAACAATAATAATAGTGTTGATTTGCATGGACTTCTCTGGTAGCTCAGAAGGTAAGGAATCAGCCTACAATGCAGGAGATGCGGGTTCCATCCCTAAGTAGGGAAGATCCCCTGGAGAAGAGATGGCTACCCACTGCTGTATTCTTGCCTAGAGAACTCCAGGGACAGAGAAGTCTGGTGGACTACAGTCCTTGGGGTCACAAAGAGTCAGACACGACTGGGTAATTAGAACTTTCACAAAGATCCCTGGAGAAATGAAATGGAAACCTACTCCAGTGTTCTTGCCTGGAAAATCCCATGGATGGGGTAATCGGATATGACAAAAGAGTCGGATATGACTGAGAGACTTCACTGTGCCAAGAATGGTGCTGGGCACTTTTCATGAATTAGCTTTTTTCAGTCTTCATCACAAATCATTTTAGATATATATTATTTGCCTCCTTTACAAACAAGAAAATTGAGGCTCAGAGAGGTTAAGTAACTAAAGGAATACAACTAACAGATGAAAGAAGGGAGACCAGAAGGTGGATCTGAGTGTAAGGGCTGTGCTCTTAAATACTAAACTGGACTTGGCATAATTCTGGGGCATTTTTTCAAGATACAACAGAGCAGTATCAGGCCATGTGGAGAGATCTGATCTGATAGGCAGGAGCCTGGGGAAGAAGACAGCAGTAGAAAATCAGTTCTATCTCAGGCAGAAGGATGATGAGAGGAATGAAAGGAACCAGAGAACAGGAGATAAGCTAGAGGAACTTGATTATAGAGATGCAGAGAGAACAAGGTAGCTTGAACTGTGGTTAATGAGGCAGACCAGAGCGATGGCTTGACCTAATTTTCTTCTAATAAAAACACTAGAAACTGCACCCTCGTGAATGTTGCTTTCAATCCAGTTGAGCCTTTGGCATTGCTGGTGGGAAGGAAACACACTGGTTGACAGAGACTCTTAGAGTGTTGATAGAATAAATATTTCTGCAGTCTTTGTTAATTACCCTTAATAACTTTATTACTCTTGAAAACACCCTAATGTAAATATTTGATCTTTCTCACAAATCTTACATTCTGATCAAAGAAGATAAAACATCATATAAAGTTTTATATTTTTTAAACGTGTACTCCATCAATATTGTTTGGTCTCTACCAAGACCATATATAAAGGCAGTTTATTTGTATAAACTTTTAAATAGTAAAAGACCATGCTATTCCATGTTAGGCTTCCCTGATAGCTCAGTTGGTAAAGAATCTGCCTGCAATGCAGGAGACCCCGGTTCGATTCCTGGGTCAGGAAGATCTGTCAGAGAAAGAATTAGCTACCCATTCCAGTATTCTTGGGCTTCCCTTATGGTTGAGCTGGTAAAGAATCCGCCTGCAATGCGGGAGAATTGGGTTCCATCCCTGGGTTGGAAAGATGCCCTGGAGAAGGGAAAGGCTACCCACTCCAGTATTCTGGCCTAGAGAATTCCCTGGAGCCATAGAGTCAGACAAGACTGAGTGACTCTTACTTTCACTTTCACTACATGCTATTCTCAAATAGGACAATGAATTAAGCATAGTTAGTATTCCAAACTTAATGTACAGCAATATCTGCTATTTAAGTAACAAATCTGAAATTTGGGGAAGCAATCCAAGTTTATGAGTAAATAAGAAAAGATTCAAACCAATGGAATTGTTAAAGTTCTTATAGTGAATATACATAGATATTAATATAGCTAAACTATCCAAGTGAAGTGAAGTCGTTCAGTTGCGACCCCATGGACAGTAGCCTACTAGGATCCACGGTTCATGGGATTTTCCCGGCAAGAATACTGGAGTGGGCTGCCATTTCCTTCTCCAGGGGATCTTCCCAGCCGAGGGATCGAACCTGGCTCTCCTGCATTGCAGACAGATGCTTTACCATCTGAGCCACTAGGGGAGCCCAGAGGCTCAGACTATAAACTAGGAGCTAACATTATAATACTTGTAAAATGGCAACCCACTCCAATATTCTTGCCTGGAAAATTCCATGGACAAAGGAGCCTGGCAGGCTACAGTCCACGGGGTTGCAAAGAGTCAGACATGACTGAGAGCACATGCAAATAAAATAATAATAATAATATATGTTATAATATGTGTGTGTTTTATAAATTTAGAATTCAAACAATGCAAAGGAAATGCTCTTTTTATCTAAACCTATGAAAACAGTTGGTCACCTGCTGACTCTAAAGAGAATCTAAAGTTTTCTGTCATTTATAAGTGGTCTCCTGTCTTAAATATAAAATCATTGGCTTACACAGTGAAATCATTATAAATCTCTCACAAGCTTTTAAACCAATCAGTCAAGCTTAGAATGCAGTGATTTGGAGAATCAAAGCTCTGAGGCTTTGGGGCCTCAGCGTGCAAAGGTAATAAATGTAAATGATTTTCTAACTTGTAGAAACATAGGTTAGTTCGCTCTTTACCTCCCAAGGAGCAACTGAGTTTGACTGAGGAGGTTTACTGTGATCCCAGGGAAAAAAAAAACCTATTATGTCATTTTCTTTCCTGAATCCTGGGAGAAAGAATAACATAAGAAGCAGTTAATCTGTTAAGCACACAAAACCTACTATATAAAAAACTGCCAGTCAGAAAACCTAGATTCCTTAAGTAATGTGTAGCATACTCAGAGAGAGTCTTTCTAAAGTAACATTCTCTAAGTGGTTTCATTTACCCCATTTTCCCTGCCATGGGCAAAAGAATCTTAATTATAACAATCAGAGAATATTCAGTGGGCATCATTGTCATTCTCAAAAAACAAAAACCCTTTTGTAATCTTTATGAAATAAACCCAGTATTTGAAAATAAATGATATGAAGAGTCTGAAATAATTCTTTTTAATCTGAGATAACTTCATGAAGACACTAAAAATGAAAACAATACTTTAAAGTAAAATTTTATACAGGTAAGTAATTGTACAGTTAACTAAAGCATAATTTTATGCATATAACTAATAAATCATATTAAGTGAAATTCTGACTGTACTTAACGTTTCTCCTAATTAGAGACCTGCTAAAATTTAACTCCAAATGTATAATAAAATATGCCCACTTATGTCTCATCCAGATTTGAGACCTTGTGTTCTTTTAGTTCTGCTGATGGTCTTTGTGTCCATACTGTTTTGGTCCACCTGTTGTCATCCACGAGGTTGTGTCATGACAATGTCAGAACAATTACTCTTTCACATCTGTTTTCTGTGTTCAGGTTTTAAATGGCAAATGTTCCAAACAGGCTTTGCCAAACCCCTTGTACTCATCACCTTTGCTTTCTCAAGACTATCTGAGCCCTTGTGACTCCGCCTGTGCCTTCTGTAGTCTTCACCTGAATGTAATGGTGAAGCAAAGCAGGCAATTTTAATGTCTTTTTAGCAGGACTCCTAACTAATATCCTCGGGCACAGAGGGCAATGAAGAAATGTAGATACCATGAAGTATTCCAATATAAAATAGCTTCCCACCGCCCCACACGCTCTCTGTTTTTAGTTAAGTTTTATTAGAGTGTAGTTGCTTTACAATGTTGTGTTAGCTTCTACTGCACAGCAAAGTGAATTAGCCATATGTATACATATACTCCCTTCCTTTTGGGTTTCCCTTCCATTTAGGACACCACAGTACATTCAGAAAACCATAATTCAAAAAGACACACACACCTCAATGTTTATAGCAGCACTTTTTTACAATAGCCAAGACATAGAAGCAACCTAGATGTCTATCAACAGGTGAAGGGATAAAAAAGATGATACAAAGGAAAATTACTCAGCCACAAAAAGGAACAAAACTAGGTCATTTGTAGAGATGTGGATATACACCACACTCTATTTACTGCTCTTGCTACAGTCATGAGGGATGCTCCTATTTACCATTTTGTGCCCAATATTATGAAAGCAAAACTTACAAATGTCAAAGAATATATAGCTTCATTTAAGCAATGATTTCTGCTTTAAAATTCTTTTTTGGAGGTCAAATTTCCCTTTTTATAAACATATTCTCTTATAACCATAGATTGTAATATTAAACAGGCTTAGAGATAGTGTCATTTTTATATATTTGTGAAGCAAAAACAATTTTTACCCTCTTCTTCTTGAAACCTCTTTCTGCACCCCGGCTTTTACCCTTATTAGTCCCTTTGACTCTTGCAAAGAAAAGAAAATGCCTTTGCATTTTCTACTCCCTGCTATACCTATTCAGATCTTATAACATCCAGCTAACATATTCCCTTCTTCATGTAACCATGCATAATTATTTCAGCTTTCATTTATATATCTCTTCTGTCCTATTCAAAAATACTACAGTAAAGTACATAACACACAAACATTGTTTATTCACTAACTTTGTGAATTGCTGTTGTTTAGTTGTTGAGTCATGTCTGACTCTATTGTGACCTCATGAATTGTAGCCCACCAGTCTCCTCTCTCCATGGGATTTCCCAGACAAGAATACTGGAGTGGGTTGCCATTTCCTTCTGCAGAGGATCTTTCTGATGCAGGGATCGAACTCAGGTCTCCCACATTGGCAGATGATTCTTTACCACTGAGTCACCAGGAAAGCTCCCATTTTGTGCATACATTAGTATTATTACCCCTGATTAGACTATAAGTCTCTCTCTTATGTTTGTGTATTCATCATAGAATTGTGTTACCTATTGTGACACCTACTGATTTCAATAAGTAAAGATGAACTGATTTGCTTGCTGAATTAAAAATCACTTAAAATATACTGAACATTAAGAAGAAAGGGAAATGCATAATGAAATGTTGATTTAAAATTTGATACATAATGAGTGGAATTATTATCCAAGTAATTTTGTAAATTACTAGAAGGCTAAAATGAGGGAGTTCAAAACTTGGAGAAGTGCATTTAAACAAATGAATGTTCTTCCCTGAACTCTGAAATTTTGCATCAAGAAGTGGTGTAAAATGAAAAAAATTGAGATTCATAAGAAGTTGAGATAACTTAATTCATGCAAGAGTCACGACTAGCTAATATTCATGCAATTCTTATCACATGCCAAGAGACTGGGTAAACCAGACTGTTATTTCATTTAATTCTCACAAAAAGTCAGATCTATTTTTATCCCTATTTTATAGATGAGGAAACTGACATATAAAAAAGAGGTTAAGGAACTTGTTCAAGGTAATCCAAAATATGCTGAATTCCTATTTTTACAAAGTCATTAGGCTGGGTGGTGGTTTAGTCATTAAGTCATGTCTGACTCTTGAGACCCCATGGACTGTAGCCTGCCAGGCTCCTCTGTCCATGGGATTCTCCAGGCAAGAATACTGGAATGAATTGCAATTTCCTTCTACAGGGGAATCTTCCCAACCCAGGAATCAAACCCGGGTCTCCTGCATTGCAGGCAGATTCTTTACTGACTGAGCTACAAGGGAAGCCCCCAGACTACAGACACAGAAAAACAAAATAGTGTAATCTTAAAAATGACTTGGGAGCCCCCAGGAAAGGAATTGACTTGGACGTCTGAATCAGAGGCAACTTCCAAGAGAAGCTCAGACATTTTGAAGGATGAGACTGTGTTAACCAGGCAAAGAAGCAAGAGAAGAGTGTCTCAGTTCAGTTCAGTTCAGTCGCTCAGTCGTGTCCAACTCTTTGCAACCCCGTGAATCACAACACGTCAGGCCTCCCTGTTCATCACCAGCTCCCAGAGTTCACTCAGACTCAAGTCCATCAAGTCAGTGATGCCATTCAGCCATCTCATCCTCTGTCTCTTCTCCTCTTGCCCTCAATACCTCCCAGCATCAGTCTTTTCCAGTGAGTCAACTCTTCACATGAGGTGGCCAAAGTACTAGAGTTTCAGCTTCAGCATCATTCCCTCCAAAGAAATCCCAGGGCTGATCTCCTTCAGAGTGGACTAGTTGGATCTCCTTGCAGTCCAAGGGACTCTCAAGAGTCTTTTCCAACACCACAGTTTAAAAGCATCAGTTATTCAGCACTCAGCTTTCTTCACAGTCCAACTCTCACATCAATACTTGACCGCTGTAAAAACTATAGCCTTGACTAGATGGACCTTTGTTGGCAAAGTAATGTCTCTACTTTTGAATATGCTATCTAGGTTGGTCATAACTTTTCTTCCAAGGAGTAAGTGTCTTTTAATTTCATGGCTGCAGTCACCATCTGCAGTGATTTGGAGCCCCCTTAAAAAAAAGTCTGACACTGTTTCCACTGTTTCCCCATCTAACCAGGCAAAGAAGCAAGAGAAGAATGTCTACAAGAACAAAAAACACAGGCAAGGAAGTCCAAGGAGGCATAGTTTAGTCTGATAATCGCAAGTGGTTGATGCGACTGTGGCTAACTGTATCAGCTAAAGTTCAGTAGACCAGAATCCCATAATGATGTACATATGCATTTTGTATGTTTACATACAAAGTATGTATACAGTTTAAGTCCTTCGAAAAATTTTTGTTCAACAACATTCACACTGGTTTGGAAACTAAAATAAATGAAACAACAAGAGAACAAAAACTAATGCATAATCATATAACCTAAATTATTGAGAGTGCTCAAGATCACTAGCCGTCAGGGAAATGCAAATCAAAATCACAATAAGACATCATCTCACACTTGCTAGAATAACTGTAATCAAAAAGACAAGAGATATTAATAACAATATTTATAAGAATGTGGGGGAAAAAGACATTTGTACACTGTTGGTGGGAATGTAAATTGATGCAGCCACTATAGCAAACAGTATGGAGATTCCTCAAAAAAGTAAAGGTAGAACTACCACATGCTCCAACAATCCCACTTCTGGATATTTATCCAAGGAAATGAAATCACTATTTTAAATAGATAGTGCATGTTTATTGAAGCTTTATTTATAATGGCCAAGAAAAGGGAACAACTGAAATGACCATCAATGGATGAGTAATAGCTAAAGAAAATGTGAGATATATATACATACACAATAAAATATTATTCAGTCATTAAAAAAAGAAGGAAATTCTGCCATTTGTGACAATATGCCTTGAGAATGTTATGCTAAATGACGTAAGTCGGGCAGAGAATGATAAATGCTTTATGATATCATTTACATGTGGACTGTAAACACCAAACTCATAGATACAGGGGACATGTGCCTGCATGCTAAGTCCTTCAGTTGTGTCCAGCTCTCTGCAACTCCATGGACTGTAGCCCACCAGGCTCCTCTGTCCATGGGATTCTCCAGGCAAGAATACTGAAGTGGGTTGCCATGCCCTCCTCCAGGAGATCTTCATTACCCTGGGATCGAACCCGCATCTCTTATATCTCCTGCATTGGCAGGCAGGTCCTTTACCACTAGCACCACCTGGGAAGCCCCTATACAGAGGACAGGAATCAAACCAGGGTCTTCGGCATTGTAGTTGGATTCTTTACCAGCTGAGCTACAGGTAAGCCCATACAGAGGACAGATTGGTGGTTTTCAGAGGTGGAAGGGAGAGGGTGGGCGAAATGGGTGCAGATGGTCAGAAGGTACAAAATTTCAATAATAAGAAAAATGAGTTTGGGGACATAACGTTCAGCATGGCAACTACAGTTAACACTACTGAAGTGTATGTTTGAAAGTTAAGAGAATAAATCTTAAAAGTTCTCATCATAAAAATAAATTGTAACTATGAGAGGTTAAGGATGTTAACTAAAGTGGTGATCACTTTGCAATGTATACATATATCAAATCATTGTGTTGTAAATCTAAAGCTAATACACTGTTATATGTCAACTGTATCTCAATAAAACTGAGAAGGAAAGCCAAAGGGAGGTGTAAGTATGGGATATGAACAGTAGGTTTTATATCCATTGAAAGGGCCATTTTAAGACAATGTATTAATGAAATTTAATGATAGACACGCATAGCTGGGGTATATGAATATATCCCAGTCTCTCCAGTGAATAAATTGTCTTGATTTGCTTTTAAAAGTATAATGAGACAAGATAACCAAAGCAGAGCATCTGCAAATATTATTTCCGCAGAAGAATCAATGTCACATCAAATTTTTTCCTTGAAAATTTGTAATAATAATTGCTGGTGGTTCAGAGGTTAAAGCGTCTGCCTCCAATGCGGGAGACTCAGGTTTGATCCCTGGGTCGGGAAGATTCCCTGGAGAAGGAAATGACAATCCACTCCAGTATTCTTGCCTGGAGAATCCCATGGACAGAGAAGCCTAGTAGGTTAAAGTCCACGGGGTCGCAAAGAGTCGGACATGACTGAGCGACTTCACCTCACCTCAAAAATGATTATTAACAGAATATGATTAATTTACAGCAAATCACTGAACATTGTCTCAAAAACAACTTAGTAGATCAAGAAAATTTATGAAGAAGGTTGTACTGCTTCTGAATAGTTTCAGTACTGTGACCTCATTTCTCTCTTTTTTCTTTCAACACAAAATACAAAAAAAAAAATCTTTATATGTTAGTAAAATATATTTAATGATATGTGAATAGTATGAATTTCATTGATTATCATAATCTTTAAATTTTGAAAGATGTTTTCTTAAATTATATAAAATATTGTGATAATAGTAAAATTAGTAACATCAGGTACTGAAAAGTCTATTAGCTCTGCTTTCCCAAATATGTACTAAGAGAAAAATAAGCTCAAATAAACTCTTATGAAAAGTTATTGCTAAACATAAGCAAAGATGTTGGCATAATGGAGTATAATGAGATAAGTTTATGAGTGGCTATAAAATGCCTTTTCTGGAAATCTTTCCCCCAAATCATTATTTATATATTTTTTAAAGTTGAATAACTGCTTTCATGAAAGTAAAAGGCCTGAGCAGATGATTGTTCCAAGAGATCTCTTGCTGTTCCATTTTTGTTTTAATTTGTTGTGTGTGTTTATGTAGACATAGACCAAATGAATTCTAGTTCTTTTCAATACTGATGCTATTGCTAAAGTTTATATATGTACTAAATATCCCACTAAGGTTTTATTTCTATGAATTGAGCTTTAAATTTCTTGGTCAAGTTTCCAACCATGATTATGCACAATGATCCAATTACATAGTTTATGAGTTAATTTATTAGCATTAATTATTGTTCATGTAAAGCTAGAAAACAGAGTCTTGAAAAAACTAAGTTTAAATATAAAATCACAGAACCAATATTTCAGCAGTAACATGAATCAGGTAATAAATAGCTCCCTTTGATCATTGTTTTTAAAGCCTCTTGAACCATGCTTTGATTAGTTCTATTTAATATTTAACATCTGGTTAGTCAATTTCAATCTGCAGGAAACACTGCTGGAAAAATTCTGTGCTGACTAAATACATTTATAATACTACAAAGCTGACATGTAATTGATTTTAGTTCTCATAAAAGGATTATGCTAACTTTCCTTAATCTATATATTTGTATTTTATGCCGTCTAGTGAATTCACACCAGAGATGCTAAATTTTTATTTCTTATCAATATTTTATGTAAAATTGATAGGATTATATTTTAGCCTAAGTACCACTTTCCAATTTTTCCTTTGAAAAGAAAATAACATACTAAAAAATATGACTATACAGCCATAGCACTGATATAGTGAAAGCTGCCTGGCTGGCTATAGTACTTTTTATACTTGAAAGGCATACAGTAGTATAACATTTTCTATAGGCTATCAGGCCCCAGAGAGACTTCTAGATTTTTTTTTTTTTAAATATGTAAAAACTTTATTTCCTACAATTCTGGGTTTACTTTTTTTTTAAGTATTGGCAAATTTAAGAAATCGCAGATTTTCTCATCTTTCAATAAAAAGTGCCAATGTTTATAAAAAGTGTTTGGTTATTAGTCATTTAGTATCATTTCATAGTATCACATATTAAAATGTAAAAGTGTGCCAAATCTGTAATAACCATTTCCAAGTGGGCTAAGGATTTATTTTTAGTTTTATCTTTATAACACTGTCTCAATTTCACTGGTGATCTACTGGTTAAGATTTGGCAACTAACATAGATATTAATTTTTTTAGAGGAATAAAACTTAATTTTCTATTTGGTTTCAAATACCCACTATGTTGAAATTGGTGGATTTTCTTTCCACTGTAGGATTCACATTCTTCTTTCACAGAGTAATTGCGAAGTGATGTAAAAATTATGAAGACAATATCCAAATTTCAATTCTTTCACTCATCTTCTCCAAAGATGACCTACATTACAATCATAACAAGTTAGAAAGGCAATACACTAAGGAAAGAAGAAATATGTAAAACAAAACTAAAAGAGGAATAAAACTTTTCTTTCTAAAGAAAAAGTCAGCAAGGATTATAATCTCTAGCAGTAAATAACCTAAAGGAAGTAAAAGATTTTCTGTAATTCCAGTGGTTAGCTGTCCCAGCTCTACCCAGCTTTCCCAGTGGTCTGCAATAAACCTTCTCTTCCACCCACTCTTGGATATTCCCAGTGCTTGGTCAAATAATGAGCCCTCCTTAATAACTGGGGCTTCCCTGATAGCTCAGTTGGTAAAGAATCTGCCTGCAATGCAGGAGACCCCGGTTCAATTCCTGAGTTGGGCAGATCCACTGGAGAAGAGATAAGCTACCCACTCCAGTATCTTGGTCTTCCCTTGTGGCTCAGCTGGTAAAGAATCCACCTGCAATGCGGGAGACTTGGGTTCGATCCCTGGGTTGGGAAGATCTCCTGGAGAAGGGAAAGGCTACCCACTCCAGTATTCTGGCCTGGAAAATTCCATGGGCTATATAATCCATGCAGTCACAAAGAGTCAGACACGACTGAGCAACTTTCACCTTCACTTAATAAATTAATACTAACACATAAAGACTGTGTTTGGAAAATATTTTAATAAATATTAATGGATAAAGGGTAATAAAAGCATGTTTATGGTGAGAAATTCTTTTTTTTAATGCCCATCAGTTCAGTTCAGTTCAGTCGCTCAGTCGTGTCCTACGCTTTGAGACCCCATGAAATGCAGCATGCCAGGCCTTCCTGTCCATCACCAACTCCCTTGAGTTGAGTTCACTCAGACTCAAGTCCATCGAGTCAGTGATGCCAACCAGCCATCTCTTCCTCTGTCGTCCCCTTCTCCTCCTGGCCCGAGTCCCTCCCAGCATCAGCATCTTTTCCATTGAGTCAACTCTTCGCATGAGGTGGCCAAAGTACTGGAGTTTCAGCTACAGCATCATTCCCTCCAAAGAAATCTCAGGGCTGATCTCCTTCAGAATGGACTGGTTGGATCTCCTTGCAGTCCAAGGGACTCTCAAGAGTTTTCTCCAACACTATAGTTCAAAAGCATCAGTTCTTCAGTGCTCAGCTTTCTTCACAGTCCAACTCTCACATCCATACATGACTACTGGAAAAACCATAGCCTTGACTAAACGGATCTTTGTTGGCAAAGTAATGTCTCTACTTTTGAATATGCTATCTAGGTTGGTCATAACTTTCCTTCCAAGGGGTAAGCGTCTTTTAATTTCATGGCTGCAGTCACCATTTGCAGTGATTCTGGAGCCCAGAAAAAATAAAGTCAGCCACTGTTTTCACTGTTTCCCCATCTATTTCCCATGAAGTGATGGGACCGGATGTCATGATCTTCATTTTCTGAATGTTGAGCTTTAAGCCAACTCTTTCACTCTCCTCTTTCACCTTCATCAAGAGGCTTTTTAGCTCCTCTTCACTTTCTGCCATAAGAGTGGTGCCTTCTGCATATCTGAGGTTATTGATATTTCTCCCGGCAATCTTGATTCCAGCTGTGCTTCTTCCAGCCCAGTGTTTTTCATGATGTATTCTGCATATAAGTTAAATAAGAGGGGTGACAATATACAGCCTTGATGTACCCTTTTTCCTATTTGGAACCAGTCTGTTGTTCCATGTCCAGTTCTAACTGTTGCTTCCTGACCTGCATATAGGTTTCTCAAGAGGCAGGTCAGGTGGTCTGGTATTCCCATCTCTTTTGGAATTTTCCACAGTTTCTTGTGATGCACACAGTCAAAGGCTTTGGCATAGGCAATAAAGCAGAAATAGATGTTTTTTCTGGGACTCTCTTGCTTTTTCAATGATCCAGCAAATGTTGGCAATTTGATCTCTGGTTCCTCTGCTTTTTCTAAAACCAGCTTGGACATCTGGAAGTTCATGGTTCACATATTGCTGAAGCTTGGCTTGGAGAATTTTGAGCATTACTTTATTAGCATGTGAGATGAGTGCAATTGTGTGGTAGTTTGAGCATTCTTTGGCATTGCCTTTCTTTGGGATTGGAATGAAAACTGACTTTTTCCAGTCCTGTGCCCACTGCTGAGTTTTCCAAATTTGCTGGCATATTGAGTGCAGCACTTATACAGGATTTGAAACAGCTCCACTAGAATTCCATCACCTCCACTGGCTTCATTCATAGTGATGCTTTCTAAGGCCTACTTGACTTCACATTCCAGGATGTCTGGCTCTAGGTGAGTGATCACACCATCATGATTATCTTGGTCATGAAGATCTTTCTGTACAATTCTTTTGTGTATTCTTGCCACCTCTTCTTCTTATCTTCTGCTTCTGCTTCTGTTAGGTCCCTACCATTTTTGTCCTTTATTGAGCCCATCTTTGCCTGAAATGTCCCCTCGGTATGTCTAATTTTCTTGAAGAGATCTCTAGTCTTTCCCATTTTGTTGTTTTCCTCAATTTCTTTGCATTGATCACTGAGGAAGTCTTTTTTATCTCTTCTTGCTATTCTTTGGAACTCTGCATTCAGATGCTCATATCATTCCTTTTCTTTGCTTTTCTCTTCTTTTCTTTTCAGAGCTATTTGTAAGTGCCCATAGTAAGAACTAATTTAAAGAAGACAGAGACATTACTTTGCCGACTAAGGTCCGTCTAGCCAAGGCTATGGTTTTTTCATTGGTCATGTATGGATGTGAGAGTTGGACTGTGAAGAAGGCTGAACACCAAAGAATTGATGCTTTTGAACTGTGGTGTTGGAGAAGACTCTTGAGAGTCCCTTGGACTGCAAGGAGATCCAACCAGTCCATTCTGAAGGAGATCAGCCCTGGGATTTCTTTGGAAAGAATAATGCTTGAAGCTGAAACTCAAGTACTTTAGCCACCTCATGCAAAGAGTTGACTCAATGGAAAAAACTCTGATGCTGGGGGGGATTGGCGGCAAGAGGAGAAAGGGACGACAGAGGATGAGATGTCTAGATGGCATCACTGACTCGATGGACGTGAGTCTGAGTGAACTCCGGGAGTTGGGAATGGATAGGGAGGCCTGGGGTGCTGCAATTTATGGAGTCTCAAAGAGTCAGACACGACTGAGCGACTGAACTGAACTGAAGTAGTATCTGATGCTTAAATTCACCATTTTTTTCCTTCTAATATGGTTATATTATGTTGCTAAAATAAAACTGGCTATGTTGCTGAAATAAAACTGCTTTTTCTTGTAAGAACTTCAGCTTTGAGTGAAATGGAAAGCACTGAGTTTTGAACCAGGTAATGACATAATCTGGTAAATATTTCTCTCAGGGGTGGTTGGGTTGAGAACTGATCAAAAGTGACAAATGTGGAAGTAGAAAGACCAGTAAGGAGGCTAATACAGTGATCTGGGCCAAAGATGATGCTGACTTGGACCAGGGATAAAAAAATTAAAAAGTGATTGGGTTCTACATGCGTATTTTGAAAGCAATACCAAAATATTTGTTCATGTGGAGAATATGGTCCAAAAGAGGAAAAGGAACTGAAAATGACTCTGAGGACATTGAACTGAGCAGGGGGAAAGGTTGAGTTTTAGATGCTTACTAGAGATTAAAGAAGACATAAAGAAGGCTGAGTGCCCGAGAATCGATGTGTTTGAATTGTGGTGCTGGAGAAGACTCTTAAGAATCCCCTGGATTGTAAGATGATCAAACCAATCAATTCTAAAGGAAATCAACTGTGAATATTCATTGAAAGGATTGATATTGAAGATGAAGCTTCAATACTTTGGCCACCTGATGCAACAAGCCAATTCATTGAGAAGATCCTGATGCTGGAAAAGATTGAAGACAAAAGAAGAGGACAGCAGAGGATGAGATGGTGAGACGGCATCAACCACTCAATGGACATGAGTTTGAGCGATCTCCAGGAGATAGTGAAGGACAGGGAAGCCTGGCCTGCTGAAATCCGTGGATTTGCAAAGAGCTGGACACGACTTTGCAACTGAAGAGCAAGAAGGAAGCTGGCCTTATGGGTCTGAAGAGTAAAGGGCCACTAGCAACTATGGAGATTGTTGGACCAAAAGATCTGTGAAGTTTTATTCTTACAGTTTTACCACCATGCCTAGGGCAAAGGTCATTTGACATGATCAGAAAACTTAACAATTGGCCACAATTTGGAGGTTTGGAAGGATACTATATTTGCCTTATAAGATAATAGCTTTGTCAATTCCCACCATACTTCAACTGTTGTTTAATGCACTGGTGCTCAGAAACCTCAAAAGAAGAGAAAAAAGAGAGCATGCATTTTCATAGTTATATATATATATTTTCTGATATTTTGTGAGATTTTCTGGAAGTGTGTAAACTGGCAAATACATTTGTCATAATTCCATTTCATTTTAACAATATTTATTGAGCATATATGATGGGATGGCTGCCAAGGGACTTACAAATTAAATAGAACTCTCATAAATTTTGCAAAAATATAAAATATTATATCTCTCAAGACACCCATATTATAAAGAGGAAATATACACAAAATAGGAGATATGTTTCAAAGGTAGCAGTTCTTAAACCATAATGTGCAGAAAAATTTCTATACACAACCCCAGGGATTCTTTTGGCAAACCTGGAGATGGGCCTAATATTCTAAAAACATTCCATGGTATTCTACTGAAAATAAACCTGTAGCTCTAAATAATGAAAATCACAAATATATCCAATAAAAATTACCTTTATTAATTTATAGTATTATGTGTCTAACCCAGATATGAGGTGGGGTCAACTTGTCCCTTGAGATGTAAAAAAATTGGCTCAAATTCAACACCTGGATCTATGGAAGTCTGAAACCCTCTTAGAGATTTTTGTATTTTCTAGGGAAATAAATTTTCAGGCTTATGCTTAATTCTGCCTCTAAGAAATCTATTTCCTTTTTTATTATTTTTTTTAATTTTTTTTAATTTTTATTTTTACTTCATTTTGCTTTACAATACTGTATTGGTTTTGCCATACATTGACATGAATCAGCCACAGGTGTACATGAGCTCCCAATCCTGAACCCTACTCCCACCTCCCACCCCATATCATCTCTCTGGATCATCCCCGTGTACCAGCCCCAAGCATCTTGTATCCTGTATCAAACATAGACTGGCGATTCATTTAAGAAACCTATTTCTAGATATACTGTTTCCCTCCTATACAGTTTTGACAGATGCCAACCTCCCTCCCCTACCATCCCATTCTATACACACATACATGTACAAACACACAGCATTAATTAATAGAATGTCTGTATGCTCAATAACTCAGTTGTGTCTAACTCTTTGTGACGCCGTGGCCTAAGGACTGCAGCTCACCGGGCTCCTCTGTCCTGGGATTCTCCCAACAAGAATATTGAAGTGGATTATTACCTTCTCCAGGGTATCTTCACAACCCAAGGACTGAACCTACATATCCTACATTTTCTGGAAGGATCCTTCTACCACTGAACCACCAGTTAAGCCCAAATTAATATATTTTATTAAAGTTTTGAGAGGAAGAGTTGAGAAGAAAAAGAGCAGACACTGAAATTCATGAAAAATGGGGGGACCTAAGAGACTAAACAGGAAGTCAGAGGAGGCACGCACTTTGGAACTGCAAAGTCAACAAAGGATAATTTCAGAAGCCTGTCAGAGAACTCTACTCATATAAGACCCATTCCTGTCTAATTTATAGTGCTCACAGCAAAGGAAAAAAGGTCTTCACACTCCTCACCTTGGTATAGATAATGAATGCCTCACCCTGATTTAAAAACCAATATAAAGTTACATTGTACATAAAAATGCAAACACTGCTGCTGCTGCTGCTGCTGCTAAGTCACTTCAGTCGTGTCCGACTCTGTGCGACCCCATAGACGGCAGCCCACCAGGCTCCCCTGTCCCTGGGATTCTACAGGCAAGAACACTGGAGTGGGTTGCCATTTCCTTCTCCAATGCGTGAAAGTGAAAAGTGAAAGTGAAGTTGCTCAGTCACGTGGGACTCTTAGCGACCCCATGGACTTCAGCCTACCAGGCTCCTCTGTCAATGGGATTTTCCAGGCAAGAGTACTGGAGTGGGGTGCCACTGCCTTCTCCCCAGTGCATAATCAAGTTCAGTTGAACATTAATGATCTAGACAATGTGCTGATGTAAAGAATGTAAAGAAATGTAAAGGATGTAAATGTGAAGAATGTAAAAAAAAAAAAATAGTAAAGAATGTAAAGAAAGCTGAACACCGAAGAACTGATGTTTTTGAATTGTGGTGTTGGAGAAGACTCTTGAGAGTCCCTTGGACTGCAAGGACATCCAATCAGTCCATCCTAAAGGAAATCAGTCCTGAATATTCATTGGAAGGACTGAAACTCCAATACTTTGGCCATCTGGTATGAACTGACTCATTGGAAAAGAGATCCTGATGCTGGGAAAGATTGAAGGCAGGAGGAGAAGGAGATGACAGAGGATGAGATGGTTGGGTGGCATCACCGACTCGATGGACATGAGTTTGAGCAAGCTCCGGGAGTTGATGGACAGGGAAGCCTGGCATGCTGCAGTCCATGGGGTTGCAAAGAGTCAGATATGGCTGAGCGACTGAGCTGAACTGAACTGAACATGCTGATGTGTTAATATTGTTGATAATTAGATAGGTCAAAAGAGGGAGAAAATTATTGGAAAAGGCTCCATAGAGGAGCAGAGATGTGAAGCAGGAAAAGGGTAGGTATATTTTTTCAAAAATAAATGGAGGAACTCAGAGTGGAAACAGGATACAATGGTGAAAATTGACAGGGATATAGACTTGCCTGAAGGATCACACCAAACTGCATTATTGGCAATAAGGGTAGATAATTTGGGTGGATGCAAGTGGTTCTTGAGGAATATTAGCAGTTTGATTTCAAGTGGTGCACTCAATGTGCCAGCAAATTTAGAAAACTCAGCAGTGGCCACAGGATTGGAAAAGGTCAGTTTTCATTCCAATCCCAAAGAAGGGCAATGCCAAGAAATGTTCAGACTACTACACAATTACGCTCATTTCACATGCTAGCAAAGTAATGCTCAAAATCCTTCAAGCTAGGCTTCAATAATGAGTGAACCAAGAACTTCAGATGTACAAGCTGGGTTTAGAAGAGGCAGAGGAACCAGAGATCAAATTTTCAACATCCTCTGGATCACAGAAAAAGCAAGGGAATTCCAGAAAACCATCTACTTCTGCTTCATTGACTACACTAAAGCTTTTGATTTTGTGGATCACAACAAACTGTGGAAAATTCTTCAAGAGATGGGAATCCCAGACCGCCTTACCTGCCTCCTGAGAAACCAAGAAGCAAGCGTTAGAACCAGCCATGGAACAAAGGACTGGTTCCAAATTGGGAAAGGAGTACATCATGGCTATATATCATCACTCTGCTTATTTAACTTATATGCAGAGTATGAGAAATGCTGTGTTGGGTCAATTACAAGATGGAATCAAGATCATTGGGAGAAACATCAGTAACTTCAGATGTGCAGATGACACCTCCCTAATGACAGAAAGTGAAGAGGAACTAAAGTGTCTCTTCAAAAAGGTGAAAGAGGAGAGTAAAAAAGCTGGCTTAAAACTCAACATTTAAAAAACAGATCACCTGGTCCCATTTGGTCTCATCACTTCAGGGCAAATAGAGGGGGAAACAATGGAAACAGTAGCAGACTTTATTTTCTTGGGCTCCAAAATCACTGCAAATGGAGACTGTAGCCATGAAATTAAAACACACTTGCTTCTTAGAAGAAAAGCTAAGACAAACCTATACAGCATTAATAAAAACCAGTGACACCACTTTACCAACAAAGGTCCGTCTAGTCAGAGCTATGGTTTCTCCAGTATTATGTAAGGATGTAAGAGTTGGACCATAAAGAAGGCTGGGCACCAAGATTGATGCTTTTGAAGTGTGGTGTTAGAGAAAACTCTGACAGTCCCTTGGACTGCAAGGAGATCAAATCAGTCAATTCTAAAGGAAATCAGTCCTGAATATTCATTGGAAGGATTGATGCTGAAACTGAAGCTCCAATACTTTGGCCACCTGAAGAAAAAAGCCAACTCATTGAAAAAGATCTTGATGCTGGGAAAGATTGAGGGCAAGAGAAGAACAGGGAGACAGAGGATGAGATGGTTGGATGGCATCACTGATTCAGTGGACATGAGTTTGAGCAAGCTCTGGGAGTTGGTGAAGGAGAGGAAACACTAGCAAGCTGCTAGTGTTCTCTATGGTGTCACAAACAGCAGGAAGTGACTGAGTGACTGAGCAACAAGGTTAGGAACTAGAAGATGATCACTTGGGAGCTTGGGGAGGATTCAATGCAAAACTGAAAAAGGATCTTGTGCTAAGAATCATTTTTACATTTTAAAAAGATTGTAAACGGGGAAAAAAGAGAGAATATACAGTAAGGGCCATGTGTGGCCCACAAAACCCTAAAATATTTTCTGTCTGACCCTTTACAGAAAGTCTTTGTTTTTCCTTGGTTTATATCTTTAAAACCTCTGTATACTATTATCAAAAAGGATCACAGTCATTAAATAGTGAGTTCTGAGAGAAAGAAAATTCAAGGGCTTTATTAACTTGTGTCTTTCAGCCTAGAAAAGTGCACGGAATATGGTAAAAGCTCAGAACAAACTTACTTTATTGAAGAGTACACAGAACATGAAAGTTAAGACATTTCAAAGGATGAAAACCAAGAAGAAACATGGAAGACCACAGATCTGAAGAAACAACTTCACCTCTTCTGTTCACTTTGTTAGCAACATCTCTGGATTTGTTTAAACCTAAAATGTATGGGGCTACAATCCATGACACTGCAGAGTCTGACAACACTGAGCAACTGAACAACAACCGTATGTATGGACATTTATTTAATTTTCATATTCATTTTCAAGTAAGTACCATCTTATTTAGTATGTCAAAGAAAGCAAAAAAAAAAAGAGACAACATTGGAAAGCGAATAAGTTTAAACAGAAAATTCAATTGTGTTAAGGCTATTGCCTTAAAAATGTAAAGAATAATAAATGAATATAAGATGATTGCAAGTGTCTTTATAATAAATCAGCTAAATTTAATTGAGAACTTACTATGTGCTGTGCTTGTGTGTTCAGTCATTCAGTCATATCCAAGTCAGAGACTCCATGGACTGTAGCCCTCCAGGAGACTCTGTCCACGAGATTATCCAGGCAAGAAGACTGGAGTGGGTTGCCATTTCTTCCTCCAGGGGATCTTCCAAACCCAGGGATCAAATCCATGCAGCCTACATTTGCAGGCAGTTCTTTTATCACTGAGCCACCTGAAAAGCACCCTACTATGTGCCAGGCATGGTTATAGGCAACTTTACATGTATTAGCTTACTTATTTCCTTCTACAATCTCTTTAGATAAGAATCATCATTATGCCCATTTTATAGATGATGAAAATAAGGCCACGGGTGGTTAAATAAGATACCCAATTTGCATAGTATATGAAGGATCTAGAATTTGAATTCAAGTGACCTGGCTCCTGGACATGATCTGTTAGTCACTATAATTTTCTGAAGGCACACTGGGATAGAAAGACAAAGAAACAGAGAGTTAATGAAGAGTACCAACACAAAGTGGTAAGGATTAAGGGGTCAAGAAAGAGAAAAGAACTGAAGATGACTCCAAAGTTCCCAGGGGAAAGAACAGGAAGGAGTGATAGGAAGTCTGATAACTAGTTAAGTTTTAAAAGTATGTTCAGTCAGTTCAGTTCAGTCGCTCAGTCGTGTCCAACTCTGCAACCCCATGGACTGCAGCACACCAGGCCTCCCTGTCCATCAACAACTTCGAGAGTCCACCCAAACCCATGTCCATTGAGTCAGGGATGCCATGCAACCATCTCATCCTCTGTTGTTCCCTTCCTCTCCTGCCCCCAATCCCTCCCAGCATCAGGGTCTTTTCAAATGAATCAGCTCTTCACATGAGGTGGCCAAAGTACTGGAGTTTCAGCTTCAGCATCAGTCCTTCCAATGAACACCCAGGACTGATTTCCTTTAGGATGGACTGATCTCCTTTAGAATGGACTGGTTGGATCTCCTTGCAGTCCAAGGGACTTTCAAGAGTCTTCTCCAACACTACAGTTCAAAAGCATCAATTCTTCAGCACTCAGCTTTCTTCACCATCCAACTCTCACATCCATACATGACCACTGGAAAAACCATAGCCTTGACTAGATGGACCTTTGTTGTCAAAGTAATGTCTCTGCTTTCTAATATGCTGGTCTATGTTGGTCATAACTTTCCTTCCAAGGGATAAGCATCTTTTAATTTCATGGCTGCAATTGCCATCTGCAGTGATCTTGGAGCCCAGAAAAATAAAGTCAGCCACTGTTTCCACTGTTTCCCCATTTATTTCCCATGAAGTGATGGGACCAGATGCCATGGTCTTCATTTTCTGAATGCTGAGCTTTAAGCCAACTTTTTCACTCTCCTCTTTCACTTGCATCATTTTTAGTTCCTCTTCACTTTCTGCCATAAGGGTGGTGTCATCTGCATATCTGAGGTTATTGATATTTCTCCCAGCAATCTTGATTCCAGCTTGTGTTTCTTCCAGTCCAGTGTTTCTCATGATGTACTCTGCATAGAAGTTAAATAAGCAGGGTGACAATATACAGCCTTGACATACTCCTTTCCTCATTGGGAACCAGTCTGTTGTTCCATGTCCAGTTCTAACTGCTGCTTCCTGACTTGCATACAGGTTTTTCAGGAGGCAGGTCAGGTGGTCTGATATTCCCATCTCTTTCAGAATTTTCCACAGTTTATTGTGATCCACACAGTCAAAGGCTTTGGCATAGTCAATAAAGCAGAAATAGGATGTTTTCCTGGAACTCTCTTGCTTTTTCAATGATCCAGTGGATGTTGGCAATTTGATCTCTGGTTCCTCTGCCTTTTCTAAAACCAGCTTGAACATCAGGGAGTTCACGGTTCACGTATTGCTGAAGCCTGGCTTGGAGAATTTTGAGCGTTACTTTACTAGCATGTGAGATGAGTGCAGTTGTGTGGTAGTTTGAGCATTCTTTGGCATTGCCTTTCTTTGAAAAAAAGGATAAGATTATGTAAAACAGTGGTTAACGGATATTTTGGTCTCAGGGTACCTTTGCACTCTTAACTATTGTCGATCTATAGAGATTTTGTTTATATTGGTTATAACTACCAATATTAGAAATTTTAATGACAAATTAAAGATTTATTACTTCATTTAAAACTAACAACAAGGTCTTCCTGGATGGTCCAGTGGTTAAGATCCACCTGCCAGTGCAGCAGACACAGGTTCAATCCCTGGCCTGGGAAGATCCCACATCTAAGCCCATGCACCAGAACTAGTGTGGAACCCTGTACCCCCTAGAGCCCAAGTCGTGCAATAAGAGAAGCCGCCGCAAGGAGAAGCCCAAGCACCGCAACTAGAGAAATCCCGCACGTAGCAGTGAAGACCCAGCCGAGCCGAAAGAAAGATAACCCCAAACCTTACAACAAGACACCCATTCTTTTTGAACAAATGGATGAGTCCATTGAAGTACAAGTCAAGCATGCAAATTGCCTGCAAAGAACTAAATAACTTTTTAAGTTTCTAGTGACCCTACTCACTAAGATGGAAAACGGAGGTGCAGGGAACGCCCTGGTGGTCCCAGTGGTTAGGACTCTGAGCTGCCAGTGAAGAGAGCACCAGTTCAGTCCCTGGTCAGGGAACTAAGAAATCGAATGGCGTGGCAAAAAGAGAAAAGAAAATGGAGGCACAGAGGTGTGGAGACGAGGCAGCCCTAAGGGAGGCAGAGGTGGGACAGGTGGGGAGTCTGAGAGAGTCTGTCTTCCCGCAGGATGCACAGAAAATTTTCAAGACTCCATCTCATGCAGTGAAACTTCAAAGGCTTAAGCTACAGTCTTCCTTCTCAAACTTCTAAAATGCCTTATAAAATACCTCCTTTACAGAGTTTTAAATACCTGCTTTATGGGATTCTTTTACAAACATGAAGCCGCTTATTCTCAAAACACAACAATGAGATAGGCTAGACAGATAGGAATTCTCTCCCTATTCACAAGAAAACTGAAGCCCCGAGAGGTTATCTGACTCGGCTCAGGTCCCTGGGGTGTTTTGGGGGGAAGACTAGAGTCACCACCCACCCATCTGCCCTCCCCACCCCTCTCATTGTTCACCCAGCCATGGTGCCCATTGATTTCGCAGAGTGAAATTGTTGGCTCATCAGTCTGGCTTCTAAATCTGCTGCTTCTAAAAGTGAAGAAAAGGTATAAAAAGTACAAGTTATTCTCAGGCTACCAGGCAGGTGTCTAGTTTTGATCTGGGGTGATCAGACCCCTCTCACCTTCTATTTTCCACTGAGAGACCAAACATACAAATAGACAATGGCCAAACTGTCTAAGACAATAGAACTCTGACTCACAAATTTTAACACAGCTAGCTGGGAAAACCAAACTAGTTAGCTTCCAACTCAGCAGCCCCAGTACCAACCTGAGAAAGCCAAAGATGCCCCCCAAACCAACCACACAGGATGCCCCACTTTTTGGTAGCCCAAGTCCACCCTCCCCATGCCAAGGACCTCCAGTCAGGGCACCTCCAAAGCCTTGTCTTTTTCTCATTATGAAGCTTCACCCCCACTCGCTCTGCCCTGAGGCTCTGCCTAATGCAAGTGGCGGTGGCTGCCTCCCTCCCCACAGCAAGCTCCAGATAAATAGCCTCTACGGTCATTTGGCTCCTCAGCTTATTTCCACACCACCGAATGGGTAATGAAGGATGTTACAAAACCCAGTTATGAAAAAGCATCAGTTCTCCAACATTTGTAAAGCGCTTTACAGTCGTCCTAGTATGACTTACAAAAACCCTTTGTGAAGTCCTGCTAGCCCCATTTTAGAGCTGAGAAAATTGAGAAGGAACCAGAAGATTCAGCCCTTTGGCTGATTTGCTGGAGCTGGGATCAAAACAGAACACCCCCTCCCTCCCCACCCCCACTGTTGTTTGAGGTCTGTTGTTTATCCACCGAGCTCAGCCTGCACTTTGGGATCATTACCATTTTAAAACATTTTACTCGGGGTTGAGTGAATATTAAGAAGTAGATCACATTTCAGCCTGGCGGGTGCTAAAGTATTGTTTTTAGTTTGTTTTTCTAAGTCTTAGTAGACGCCATATGGGCTCCATTAACTTTACTATGTAGCACAATTTGGAAGATCGTTTCTTTTCCAAAATATTTTTCACCGTCATTTAGCATTTTAAAGTTCAGCACACACATCAACCCTTGATACTTGTTTTTCTCAAAGCTGTGCCCTTTTTCTCTCCCAGCAAGGGGGGAGCGAGGGAGGCGATAAATCCAGCCAAGGGTGTACTGTGTTATTGCGGCTGGGTGGGGTCATGCGGGGGGAGTGTAACCTGCCCTTGCGGGACAAAGTCCTCCTAACGCAAAGGCTTTCATTTTTTAAAAAGAAAGCAGCTTCTGGCTTCCCCCTCCCCTGCCCCGCTTCCAGGCCAAAGATTGCTGATGATGTTGACTGAAGGAGATGAGAAGAAAGCCAACAGGCTCAGAAAACTGACTTGAGTTTCGAGAAGGCCTGCCTGGACGGCAGGGGAGGAGGGACTGGATAATTGTAGTTCCATGCCAGCTCCCCAAAATGCAACAGCCCCAGCTCCTCTTCACCTGGGGGCATCCAAAAGGAGGCTGTGTGGCAGCAGTGTTTGGTCTGTGTGCCGCCACACCTGGTGGGCCCAGCAAGGGACACTGTAAGTGCTTTGTTATGCACCTGGGCTGAGGCTGATAAACTTTGCACCATGTATAGTTTCATTAGCGCTTCCCTGATAGCTCAGCTGGCAAAGAATCTGCCTGCAATGCAGAAGACCCTGGTTCGATTCCTGGGTCAGGAAGATCCCCTAGACAAGGGAAAGGCTACCCACCCCAGTATTCTGGCCTGGAGAATTCCATGGACTATATAGTCAAACATGACTGAGACACTTTCACTTTTCACTTTCATAGTTTATTAAGTATTAAAAATGACATCATTTGTGGGCTAATGGTTCATCTGGAATCCTCTCGTTCACCTATGCACCCTCATTGTCTCCCTAGCCGCATCTTAGTTGCAGCATGTGGGATCTAGGCCCCTGACCAGGGATCGAACCCAAGCCCCCTGCATTGGGCAGGTAGAGCTTTAACCACTGGACCACCAGGGAAGTCCCCTTCATTCCTTCACTTCTTATATGCTAGCGCCTACTTCTATTTTTTAATATTATCATTTAGATTTCTTAGGTTTGGGTTTTTTAAATTATTATGTATAAAAATGCATCAAGGGGTCTGGTGGTTAAGACTATGCTTCCACTGCAGGGAGGTGCAGGTTCCATCCCTGGTCAGGGAACTAAGATCTTACATACCATGGAGTGTGGCCCATAAAATGAAATGTCTGCAAATGTCTGTGATCACATACCTGTGATCAGGTATGTGTTGTGATGGCTGGTCAGGGCTTCCTTTTACCTCTGATGCTGGGAGTGAGTTTTCAGCAATTGTGAGAACAGGCCAAACACTAACGTGGCACAGGGATAAAGAATCCGCTTGCCAATGCAGGAGATGCAAGAGACTTGGGATTCCTTCCTGGGTCGGGAAGAACCCCTGGAGAAGGGAATGGGTACCCAGTCCAGTATTCTTGCCTGGAAATCCCATGGGCAGAGGAGCCTGGCAGGCTATAGTCTATGGGGTCACAAAGAGTCAGACACGACCACAACCGAGCATGCATACACACACACACACACACACACACACACACACACACATCCCTAGATCAAAAATAATAACAAGTCTAGAAGAGGTTCAATCTAACAGACATTTATTGGCAACTTATTCAATGCACGAGCTGGCAATACTTGTCACAACATCAAAAGCAAGGATGGAGAGGCAGAGAAGACTGGACAAGGCCTTCCATTCTCTGAGCTGTATCTTTCTTATCCCTCACTGCACTGTAGTTAGGACTGATGGGAAAAAAAATAGGCATGAGCGCCAGCCACAGGTGGCAAACAGTAAGTGACGCTAGTAGATAAGAAGAGTGAGCTGGAGTGCTGGTTTTCCAGTATTTCTCAGTATTGCTGGAAAAACAGACTGTCCATACAAAAAGGTGAACACTAATATACAGAATCATGCTGCTGGCTCTTAACAAAGACAGCATTTGCACATAAGCACTGACACAGAATTTAGACTTTAACCAGTCCTCTGCATCCTCATTTTCGAATATTTAATTGTAAACAGACATTTCTCATTGAGATGAAACACAAAGGTTTACTGGGATTTCCCTGTTCGTCCAGTGGTTAAGACTCTGCGCTTCCACTGCAAGGGGCCAGAGTTCAATTCCTGGTCGGGGAACCAAGGTTCCACATGCTATACGTGCGCACATGCTGGGACTCAGTCGTGTCCAACGCTTGGCGACCCCGTAGACTGTAGCTTGCCAGGCTCCTCTGTCCATGGGATTCTCCAGGCAACAGTACTGGAGTGGGTTGCCATTCCCTTCTTCAGGGCATCTTGCCCTTCATTGCAGGCAGATCCTTTACCATCTGAGCCACCAGGGAAGCCCATGAGGCACAGCCAAAAACAAAATGTTTCCTAAAGATATTATAAATTACATAGGATATAATGAGATTGAAACTCAAAATTAAACACCTCCTTCTCCAATGTCTGGGTATGTGTATTACAAGATGTGCTGTTTCACTAGAGACACAGGCCTGCTCACAGTAGGACAGCTTGGTGGAAAGAATATGAATTAGAAGGTTTTAGTTTTGACTCTTTTGCTAACCAACAGTATAATCTGGGGACAGATAACTTAGATTCTGGACTTTATTTTAGCCATAAGTGTGCTTTAAAAGTTGCCTTAAAATCAAACAAAAATGTAGCCACTCTGGAAGAGAGTATGGAGGTTCTTCAAAAAGCTAAAAATAAAGCTGCCAAATGATCCAACAGTCCCACTCCTTGGCAGATATCTGAACAAACCCATAATTCAAAAATATACATGCCTGCTTATGGTCATAGCAGCATTATTCACAATA
This sequence comes from Madoqua kirkii, assembly GCA_006408675.1. Taxonomy (NCBI): domain Eukaryota; kingdom Metazoa; phylum Chordata; class Mammalia; order Artiodactyla; family Bovidae; genus Madoqua; species Madoqua kirkii. The sequence continues at coordinate 12,478 of SJYC01048805.1, read as the reverse complement.
GCCAAGACATGGAAGCAACCTGGATGCCCACCAACAGATGAATGGATAAAGATATGGCACACACACACACACACACACACACACACACACAGGAATATTACTTAGCCAAAAAGAAGGCAGTAATGCTATTTTCAGCAACATGGATGGACCTAGAGATGATCATACTAAGTAAAGTAAGTCAGAAAGACAAATATCAAATGACATCACTTACATGTGAAATCTAAAATATGACGTACATGAACTTATCTATGAGACAGAAACAGACTCACAAACATGGAGATCAGCAGTTGCCACAACACTGTACACCAACTATTCTGAAATAAAATAAGCTTTAAAAAATTAACCGAAAATATAAAAGCACCCACAAAAACCCATTCTGGAAGCTCACCTTCTCTGAAGGCTAAGTAAACTGTACTACTTTAAGAAGAGAAATAAAGAAAATCAAAATGCTTATCTACTGATTCCTCAGCACATGGTCTTCATTAGAATAACAGTACACATTTCATCCTTGTGCACCTGGATTGTATTCCATTCTCCTAAAAACTATGCCTAGGAGTGCGGCCCTGCTGGATTTTCTCTTCATGATATAGAAGCTGTTACACATCCAGTCGAGTACATTACTGCCAGTTGCTGAAAGGCATGAACTTCTACGAACAGGTTTTAAAATTCACTCATGATCATTTATTGGGTGTAGTGAGTTCCGGGCACACAATGAATATAAAATAACCAGAGGAGTATTGCTCTCAAACACATAATATTATATATAAACTGATACACCCTAAGAGACCATGGAAATGTCCTGCTGATGGTATATATCGAGGACCGTGCCAGAAATCCAGGAGGAAGAATACCTCTCCTGGGGGATGCTGGGAAGACTGCAGTGGAGGTGATGTTTGAGCTGAGTCTTGAAAGAAGAGTGGAAATTTGCCAGGTGAAGGGGGCCTGTTTACAAGCAGAGGGAATAGGATGGCTCATGAAGTGCCTGGCACTTTTGTGGAATAGTGAGAAGGTGTGTGTAGCTGCAGCCCAGGTTTCATGGGAGGGAAGGCAGCCGGAGGACAGTTAGGTTGGGGCTAGAACATGGGAGCCTTGTTAGGGTGCATTCAGTGGGGATCCCCCTACAGGTAATGGGGCACAGAGGTGTAATGCATGATGTACCGTGTGTGTCACGCTTTTAAGGGAACTAGAGGTTGAACGGAGGGAGTATGTAATTTGGGAGCAGAGGAAGGAGAAACAGGTTAGGGAGACCAAACAGGAGGCAGCAGTGGGAAGGGTCGACTTTGAGAAGCATGTTTGAAAGAGAATAGATAACACATGGTCGGAGAAGGCACTGGCAACCCACTCTAGTACTGTTGCCTGGAGAATCCAATGGGCAGAGGAGTCTGGTAGGCTGCAGTCCATGGGGTCACTAAGAGTCAGACACGACTGAGCAACTTTATTTTCACTTTTCACTTTCATGCATTGGAAAAGGGAATGGCAATCCACGCCAGTGTTCTTGCCTGGAGAATCCCAGGGACAGGGGAGCCTGGTGGGCAGCCGTTTATGGGGTCGCACAGAGTCGGACACGACTGAAGCAACTTAGCAGCAGATAACACATGGTAAACACTGGCTCTGGAGGCTGAGGGACAGGGAGAACCCAAGTATGACTCGAAGCTGCTCAGTACAGGGGAGCCTGGGTGGCTGGTATTAACCCAGATGGGAGAACATGGACACGATGGATTCTCTACAAAAGTGGCCACTAACTTTGGCACAGGATCAGGAAACTAGGACAACAGCAGCTGAGAAGCCTGCTCCAGAATGAGACCTCTGATCTCTTAATCTCCATGCTCTGGCTCATGGTCTCTATTATTTGGTTCAATACTAGTTGAAAGCTGTTATCAAAAATATATCTGATCTACTGCAAACTTCTTTTTTGTTGTTGTTACACTGCTTATCTTTCCAGTTATAAGACTGTGAGAGTGGGAACTCTGGAGCCAGATCACCCAGCGAGTTGTTGTTGTCTTAGTCGATCAGTTGTGCCTGACTCTTTGTGAACCCATGGACTGTGGCAGGCCAGGTTCCTCTGTCCATGGAATTCTCCACTCAGGCAAGAATACTGAAATGGGTTGCCATTCCCTTCTCCAGGGGATCTTCCCAGCCCAGGGATCAAACCCAGGTCTCCTGCATTTCACGCAGATTCTTTACCATCTGAACCACCAGGGAAGACCTCACCCAGCAAGTAAGCTCAGGCAAATCAGTTAAGCCTTTCCATGCCTCAGCTTCCTCATCTGCAAAATGAGGATAAAAATTCCTCATGAGGTTGTTAGAGGAACAAAGTGAGTTAATAAATGTAAAAGGGTACCTGGCATACAATGTAAGTATCTTGTGAGTGTTTGCTATTCTTATTAATAAGTAATGGAATATGTGACTGGAAGTAGTACATACCAGTTCAGTTCAGTTCAGTCGCTCAGTCATGTCCAACTCTTTGCAACCCCATGAACCTCAGCATACCAGGCCTCCCTGTCCATCACCAACTCCTGGAGTTTACCCAAACTCATGTCCATCAAGTCGGTGATGCCACTCAACCATCTCATCCTCTGTTGTCCCCTTCTCCTCCTGCCCTCAATCATCTTAGAGATTTATTTTCACAGAATAAGATTGGAAGTGGGCAGTTACAGGTTGGTGCTGTTGCTTCACCAACTTATCAAGGACCAGACTCTTTCCACATTCCACTCTTCACTGTCAGTTTGTTAGGGATTTCTTCCTCATGGTGGCAGAAAGGCTGCAGTAGCTCCAGTCTACTCTTCATCATCAGTTTGTTAGGGATTTCTTCCCTCATGGTGGCAGAACGGCTGCAGTAGCTCCAAGTAGTAAGTCCTCACATGAGCATCATTCCAAGCAGGAAATAGGGGCTCTTTACCTTGTGCAGGCCTCACTTACTAAGGAGGGTAACCTTTCCTAGAAGCCTCCAGTAGGTTTCCTTTCAGTTAGAAAGGTCACAGGCCTATCCCTACCTGCAGGAGGGGCTGGGAAAGAATCTGGCACTTCCAACCAATAAACAAATGAGGCAAAAGTGAAGCTGGGCTGCCTACTGCAAGGAAAATCCACAATGCCCCGGAAGCCAAAGATTTCAAGGCTGCCTCACTCAGGCCAGGGGAAGCTGAGAAATAAGAACATAGCGGTATTCATCCAGAGGCAATAAGCTTCCTAGGCTTTATCCTTCAGGTTTATCCTTTATTCCTTTATCCTTCTTTAGCTTTCTTTTTTAAAATAAGGGTTGTCTATTTATGGCTGCGCTGGGTCTCTGTTGCTGTGTGGACTTTTCTCTAGCTGTGGCGAGTGGGGACTACTGTCTAGTTGTGGAGTGTGGGCTTCTCACTGCAGTGGCTTCTCTTGTTGCAAAGCATGAGCTTTAGGACGCCCAGGCTTCAGCAGCTGGGCTCCAGCGCACAGGCTGAGTAGTCGTGGCGCACCGGATTAGTTGCTCCGTGGCGTGTGGGCTCTTTCCAGACTAGGGATGGAACCCAGGACTCCTGCACCGGCAGGTGGACTCTTTACCACTGAGCCGCCACGGAAGCCCTGGCCGTTCGCTTTTGTGAGAGTTTGCTTTCTGACCTAGGTGAGTCACTTGATGAATATGGAGAGAGGGTATCTTTGAGCTGGGGGCCTTCCTAGTCTTCTCATCTGTTCTAGGCTGTCAATTTCCTTCGCTTGAACCAAAGGAAGAGGTATGTAAATTGAGTTCACTTAGTAGAGAAGCTTAGATAGGCCAGTCACTCTGAAAGATATTTCAGAGGAAACAGATGCAGGCTTTTCCCCACCTTGACTGCCCAGTGTAGCATCTCACCCACAGTGATGGGTTAATAAGCAGAGAATGATGTCAGAAGAGCTACTCTTTCTCCCAGGAAAGGACGTCTCAGCTCAGTGGTTCCCCTACAATCCGAACCCTCACAGCCACAGCCAGAGGTGGGGCCCATAGCATCTCTTGCCCAGGTTCCCAACTCAGGTTCTCCATCACAAGAAAGTCTGCAAGCTGTGTGGAGCACTACAGAAGAACCAGGAGGAGGCCTTCATAAAAGCCATTGAAAGCCTTATTTCCACTATCCAATTCTGTTAACCAAAAGAGGAGAAATGTTCAAATTCCAAGGCACTTAGTTACTAATCTGATTCTGGTGTACATGTGGATATTCAATAAATACTTGTTAAATTAAATTGAGTCAAGGTTTTATTTATTCAACCTACTTAAAGCTTATGTAAACCCCTTGGAGATTTGTGTCAAGCTGTTAAGTTGGAAAATATATGAAAAGTAGTATTTTCAATAGGCCAGCTTTCCTCTTAATGAGCTTTATGAGCTTAGTGTAAACCAGGCAGGAGGGGGAGGGGGTACCAGGCAAGGGTATGGGAAGGAGGGAGGACAAAAGCCAAGCCTGCTTCTGTCTTTGTCTACGCTTGCCTTCCTGGGCTCTACTTATTAACCAGCTACTGCCCTCTAGCGGTCACTGTATAAATTCTCACATAAATCCCACTTTTGTCTTTAAAAACCCTGACGACACCAGGAAGGGACCAAAATCTCTTGCTTTGCAAGTTAGTAAATTAAAGTCCAGAGAGGTGAGGTGTCAAAGTGACCCAGGCAGCCTCCTGGATTCCCAGTTACCCCGTTTCACTTCAGACGCTGTCATAACTAATCAGTAAAAATTGCAGCATACTAATCAAAGGTCCGTAAAGTCAAGCTATAATTTTTCCAGTAATCATGTGTGGATGTGAGAGCTGGAGCATAAAGAAGAGAGCCAAAGAATTCATGCTTTCAGACTGCGGTGCTGGAGAAGACTCTTGAGAGTCCCTTGGACTGCAAGGAGATCAAACCGGTTGATACTAGAAGAAATCAATCCTGAATATTCACTAGAAGGATATTGCTGAAGCTGAGGCTCCAATACTTGGGCCACCTGATGTGAAGAGCTAACTTGTTGGAAAAGACCCTGATGCTGGGAAAGATAGATTGAAGGCAAAAGGAGAAGGGGAAGATGAGATGGTTAGATAGCATCACTGACTCAATGGACGTAAATTTGACCAAACTCCAGGAGACAGTGGAGGACAGAGAAGCCTGTTATGCTATAGTCCACGGGTTCACAAAAGAGTCCGACATGACTTAGCAAGTGAACAACAACAAAATCAGTCAGTAATGCAGGCAGACCTCAGAGATGCTGTGGGTTCGGTTCCAGATCACTGCAGTAAAGTGACTACGACAAGAAAGGGAGTCACACAAATTCTTTTGTTTCCCAAAGCCTACAGAGTTACGTTTACACCATACTGAGGAGTAAGTGCAATAGCACTGTCTAAAAAAAAAAGCATAAAACTTATTTAATATTAAAATATTGCTAAAAAGAATGCTAACCATCATCTGAGCCTTTAGCAATTCATAGCAGTAATATCAAAGATCATTGTTTACATTGGTTCCCAAGAACCAATACAATAATTATGAAAAAGCCTGAAATATCACGAGAACTAACAAAAATGTGACACAGAGACAGGAACTGAATGAATGCTGTTGAAAAATGGTGCCAACAGACTTGCTGGAAGCAGGGTTGTCATAAATCTTCAATTTGTAAAAAATGCAGCGTGCACACTGCAAAGTGTGATAAAGTGAAGAACGATAAAATGGGGAGTGCCTGTCATTTCAAGTGTTATCTGTTATTTCCATTGTTATTCCAAATAAGGCCAAAATTGACTATTGGTCAAGTTTAGATAAGGAATTATAAATCATACTGTTACATTTTAAACTTACTTAAGTTTAGAAAATGCCTGTGTATTTTATTTCTTTGAAAAAAAAATAGTTAGCTAGAACAGACCCAAAGTAGATTTGGCCATGTATCAGAACTCACTTATCATTGTCTCTATGCAGGCTAATATTCTGCTAGAATTCTCCCTAAGGACACCCTTTTGCTCACTGATGGGAAAAGGCGAGGGGGGGGGGGTTGTCATTTTAACTTAGAACACATATTTTCATCATTTAATCATTTTGCTGGTGGGAATAAATTTAAAGTTATCCAACGGGATGTGTCATTTACAGGAACATTACTGAGTACCAAAAGATTTATTCAAATACTTAATTGGAAGGAACTACATCTGGAATAAGTTTTATTGGAATTTTTATAAAAAGGAAAGTAAATCCATTAGAATTAATATTATAAACAGTCAACTTTATCGGGAACCAGAAACATTAGTGAAATGGAGCCTAGGAATCCTAACCCTTTTTCTCTGTAAAAAAGCCAGTCGCTTTCCAATTTATGTGGCAATTATTCTTTATTGCTTTAGGTAGAGCTTTGTTTTCATCTAATGGTTTAGAGACAGATCACTCAGGCCACCCCATTTGTTTCTTTACCCCCTTTCTCTTTAAAGAACAAGCAAAAAGAACGCAGTAAGAGGCATCTGCCTATCTTCAAAACACTTGAAAAATCCTGCGAAGATCAGAAAGTCAGCAGAAACTTGCTGCAGGGAGGCTAGCAGTAACTACACGAGTTAAGAGACAGCTAGTGTTCTCCTTAGATGTCAACGTAGATGCCATTGATCAAATAATCAAGCCTCGAGTAACGTCTTCTGCGGAGGGATTCTAGGAGCATTCTGCCCAAGAGGGCCAGGCCTATGGCCAGAAAGAGGACCCCGAAGAGCACAGTCCCAATCAGGAGCCACTGCTCAACGGTGAAGCCTTGCTGGCTTCCTGGGGCGTTGCTCAGGGAGGGGTCGCCTGCACTGGCCTTCCCATTCTCTTGGGAAGCTGTCATATTTGCAGCAGGAGAATCCACATTTGACAAAGGAAAGGTAACAGAGTCCCCGGCATCCTCCGTGCTCCAAGTCAGATTGGCACTGTCTTGAAAGGGTACCGTGGAGGGGGGGCCCCGCGAGTCTGTGGGCGCCCTGGAGAGGGAAGTCGAAACCGAAGTTGTGGTCGTTCTCGTGATCGTGGCGACGGCTGGGGCGGAGGTGGCTTCTGAGGCTGCCGAGTCAGAGGTGGCATCACTGCCATGTTGGTGGCAGGGAGGGATGCAGAGAGAGACTTGGGAGTGGCCAGGATGGTGTGCAGAGAAGACACCGCCATCGTAGAGGGGAACGCTGTCATGTTATCAGGCAGCAGGTTAGCTACTGCTGGTGCTGAGGAAGACGGTGCCGTCTGAGAGTGGCCTTCTTCTCTATAATCAGATGACAGTGGACCCTCCAGATCGATCTGGAGTAGTTTCTCCAGGTGATCCGAGGATCCAGACGTCTGAGAAAATGAATCTCGCCGTGAGACCGTGGGCTCTGAGTCACGGGTTGGAGGCTGAGGAGTGGGAGTGAAGGCATGGGAAGACCCACCAGAGAAGATGGAGTTTGCCTGGGCTCCCCCTGGGCTTGGCAAATCAGTTCTGGCCAAAGATGGGAAATCTGAAAGTGGAAAGAAAATAATAGGAAGACTTCGACATTTTCATATGAAGGGAGGACAGAAGAGACCAATGGCATCAGCTTTTGCAACAAGACCTCACACTGTTGCTACCTGTTTCATGGTGCATGCACGGGGCTAAGTCACTTCAGTCGCACCAGACTCTTTGTGACCCTATGGGCTGCAGCCCGTCAGGCTCCTCTGTCCACGGGATTCTCCAGGCAAGAATACTGGGGTGGGTTGCCATGCCCTCCTCCAGGGGATCTTTCTGATCCAGGGATCAAACCTGAGGCTCCTGCATTGCAGGTGGATTCTTTACCTCCGAGCAGTGAGGGAAGCCCGATATTTCATGGTGCAAGGACCTAGCCTCTCCTGCAGAAGCTCTGGTTTATTTCTAGAGTGATGGCACCTTTCTTCTAGAGGAAGCAGGAGGTTGGAGGGGCCAGAGAGATGCTAAGAGGAGTTCAGTGGGGGCAGCAAGGTCTTCCCAGGTGGCACAGCAGCAAAGAATCTGCCTGCAATGCAGGAGACAGGGGTTCAATCTCTGGGTCGGGAAGATCCCCTGGAGGAGGAAATAGCAACCCACGCCAGTATTCTTGCTTGGATCTTAGTTCTCCGACCAGGAATGGAACCCATGTCCCTAAGTGTGAAGTCTTGATCACTGGACCACCAGGGCAGTCTCCTCCTTTTGACTCTTGAAGATTAAAGTTCTATAGCCAGTATCTCGGGTTCTGAAGACCATGGACCAGTATATGAAGTCATGCTGGCCACGTGGCTGACATAAAAAGCAGACAATCACAGTCCCAACTCCTGCAGAGGAGGAACTAGCCTCAGACGCTCCTCCTGCTTGAGAAAGGTTAGAATTTTGCTCTTTGTCACACATGCTGTTTATGACAACTCGAACTGCAAAGGCCAGTTAAAGCAATCTGGGGCAGGGAAAGGCCAGCTGAACTGTGCCATATTATTCTGCTACTTAGGATTTCCCAGGTGGCATTAGTGATAAAGAACTCGCCTGCCATTGGAGGAGACATGAGACTTGGGTTCCTGGGTTGGGAAGATCCCCTGGAGGAAGGCATGGCAACCCACTCCAGTATTCTTGCCTAGAGAATTCCATGGATAGAGAAGCCTGGCAGGCTACAGTCCATAGGGTTACAAAGTCGTGCACACAATAGAGGCAACTTAGCATGTGTTCACTCTGCTAACTGGGCTAATCATGACACTTCAGTAAGAACTGCAGAAACACAAGGAAGGAAGCAAAGGAATTTTCTAGAACTCACTGGTTCATTCTCCTCTGTTCTCTTTTCCCTCTTCTATTTCAACTTCCCTCAATACCAATTCTAAACCAGTCCTCACTCTCCTCTCTCCTAACAAATAGATCCAGAGGCACATTCACACTTGTGACATCTTTGACTATTCTCTAAACTTTATCACTTGAGGTCCTTTAGAACTGTCACTTATTAATCCATCTAGGACAGGGGTCAGCAAAGTATGGCCTGAGAGCCAAACCTAGCCTGCTGTCTCTCTCTCTAATATTTTTTTTTACTGATTTGCCTGTGCTGGGTCTTAGCTGCAGCAATATGGGGTCTTCAGCTGCGGCACTTGAACTCTTAGTGGCAGCATGTTGGATCTTGTTCCCTGACGGGGATCGAACCCAGGCCCCCTGCATTGGAACTGCAGAGTCTTAGCCCCTGGACCACCAGAGAAGTCCCTGCCACCTCTCTTTATAAAGCTTGCAAGCTAACAATGGCTTCTACATTCTGAAATGATTGGAAAAAAATTCAAAAAGGATATTTTGTAACACATGAAAATTATATGAAATTTACATTTCAGTTTCCATAAATAAAGTTTTATTGGCACACAAGCATGCTCATTTGTTTAGATATTGTCTGTGGCTGTCTCTCCTGCAAGGACAGAGGTGAGGATGAGGATGTTTGACAGATTGCATATGGCCCACTAAGCCTTAAAGACTTGCCTGAAAAGCTTAAAATGCTTATTATTTGGTGCCTGACAGAAAAAAGTTTGTGAGCACCTGCTCTGGGACACTCTCAAATAGAATGCTGATGCCTGAAATTCTTCCAACAAAGTTGAAGAAGAGAGTTTCTGCTGCAGGTGATATGACATCGGCAGGCATAATGTCACCGTGAGATAAACAGCATCTGTATTTTTAGGCTGTGTCAGACAATTTTTTAAAGAGCAGGACTCATCATATTTCATTTTAAAATTAAAAAAAAAAAGAGTAAGTAAATGCTTTGTGATGTATGCGAACTCAGAAGTTAAGCCCATTGACAAGAATGACCAAAACAGCTGTTTCCTTTCTCAAGAATGCAAGGTTATAAATAACAAAGCGGGGGCTAGTCCCATTTCTTGATAAGATTCATCTATTGCCTAAGGTCCTAGAACCACGCTGAGATCCTCCACACCTGCTCCATTTTCCTCACCCTCTGATGTTTGCCATTGGGGCGTGGTGTTTTCTCTCAGGCACATGGACATGAGCTACAGAAGGCGCTGGGAAACAGCCCTGTGCACTCAGCCCCTCTTTTGAGTTTCATATGCAAGCGACTTCACTAGATAAAACAATTTAAGTATTGACTATTAACTTGGAGACCAGCTGAGCCAACAGACTCTCAATTTATTCTATTTCTGAATTCCCGTATTCTGGTCTATTCTAGTTCTGGGTGACATGACAGATCAGCAAGTGGCAAAAACAAACTAACTGACATTAAATAATGTCCAGCTGCAATGGTTTTACAGAATGAACAGAGTGCAGTATCATCTTTCGAACTTTTGGTCTGTAAATATTAATCACAGGAAATTGAGTTCATCTCTAAACAAACCACCAAAAATATCTACTGGATTTCACTCGAACTGGGAGGCAGATAATTCATTTTTATGGAGTAATCTCAATCCAGCAACATGGGCAGTTCAGAAATAGTATTACAAACACAATTTGTAAACATCTGTGAATACAGACAGGACACCCAGTCCAGCGTAGGTGACAGTTTGTCCCTAGGTTATCAACCTGCTCTGGGCTGGTGGTGCCCCCTGGTGGCTGCCACGGGAACTGTTGAATTCTAATCTCACTTCATTACCTCAGACGGTTAAGTGTTTGCCTACGATGCGGGAGATTGGGGTTCGATCCCTGGGTCATGAAGATCCCCTGGAAAAGGAAAGGGCAACCCACTCCAGTACTCTTGCCTGGAAAATCCCATGGACACAGTCCATAGGGTTGCAAAGAGTCGGACACAACTGAGCGACTTACTTTCACTTTCACATGGTACCCACTCCATTGTGGTTTGAAAAATCCCATGGACAGAGGAGCCTGGCAGGCTACAGTCCATGGTGTCGCAAGAGCTGGACACGACTTAGCAACTAAGCCACCTCCACCACCTTCACACTGGCCCTTAAAAAATGGTCTCTGCAAGAGCCAAGCTTTCCCTCCCACTTCCAGTGGAGAAAGTCTTTACCACTGCTCTCTGTCTCTAATACATGTATCATCAAAGCAACAACATGGCAGAAGTATTATGAAAGTTATAAAATAAACTCCACTATCATGTCCATCATGATGACCCAGCAACTATTAATATTTATGTATACCTTAAAACTAAAACTTAAGAATAATTGGGTGTTTTTCACCTGAAATTTAGGTGATCTTTTACTTCTACATCTCAAACTTATTCTTTAATATCTGCATCATATTCCCTCAGGTGGATGCATCATGTTTCACACTGTACCATTCTCTAGCATTTGGACATCTAAGCTGTAGAAACTTTTAAACCAATTTCCTTTAATAGTCACTCCCAAAGTGCTACTTTCACTTTTAAAACTAATTACACAATAAAAAGTTTCACACCGATCCCTTTTTCTTTGATATAGATTTTATGAACCAATGATCAGTGCAAAGAAATAGAGGAAAACAATACAATGGGAAAGACTAGAGATCTCTTCAAGAAAATTAGAGACACCAAGGGAACATTTCAGGCAAAGATGGGCTCAATAAAGGACAGAAATGGTCTGGACCTAACAGAAGCAGAAAGTATTAAGAAGAGGTGACGAGAATACACAGAAAAATTGTACCAAAAAGAGCTTCAAGACCCAGAAAATCACAATAATGTGATCACTCACCTAGAGCCAGACATCCTGGAATGTGAAATCAAGTGGGTCTTATGAAGCAACACTACAAACAAAGCTAGTGGAGGCGATGGAATTCAGCTGAGCTATTTCAAATCCTAAAAGGTGATGCTGTGAAAGTGCTGCACTCAATATACCAGCAAATTTGGAAAACTCAGCAGTGGCCACAGGACTGGAAAAGGTCAGTTTTCATTCCAATCCCAAAGAAAGGCAATGCCAAAGAATGTTCAAACTACTGCACAATTGCACTTATCTCACACACTAGCAAAGTAATGCTCAAACTTTTCCAAGCCAGGCTTCAACAGTACGTGAACTGTGAACTTCCAGGTGTTCAAGCTAGATTTAGAAAAGGTAGAGGAACCAGAGATCAAATTGCCAACATCCACTGGATTATCAAAAAAGTAAGAGAGTTCCAGAAGAACATCTACTTCTGCTTTACTGACTATGCCAAAGCCTTTGATTGTGTGGATCACCACAAACTGTGGAAAATCTTTCAAGAGATGGGAATACCAGACCACCTTACCTGCCTCCTGAGAAATCTGTATGCAGGTCAGGAAGCAACAGACATGGAACATGGACATGTAAAAACAATCTGGTTCCAAATAGGAAAGGAGTACGTCAAGGCTGTATATTGTCACCCTGCTTATTTAACTTGTTTGAAGAGTACCTCATCAGAAATGCTGGACTGGATGAAGGACAAGTTGGAATCAAGACTGCTGGAAGAAACATCAATAACCTCAGATATGCAGATGACACCACCCTTATGGCATAAAGCAAAGAAGAACTTAAGAGCCTTCTGATGAAAGTGAAAGAAGAGAGTGAAAAAGTTGGCTTAAAACTCAACATTCAGAAAACTAAGATCATGGCATCGGGTCCCATCACTTCATGGCAAATAGATGGGGAAACAGTGGAAACAGTGACAGACTTTATGTTTTGGGGGCCCCAAAATCACTGCAGATG
>SJYC01048804.1:0-18337 GCA_006408675.1 Madoqua kirkii | reverse complement strand
CATCGGGTCCCATCACTTCATGGCAAATAGATGGGGAAACAGTGGAAACAGTGACAGACTTTATGTTTTGGGGGCCCCAAAATCACTGCAGATGGTGACTGCAGCCATGAAATTAAAAGATGCTTACTCCTTGGAAGAAAAGCTATGATCAACCTAGACAGCATATTAAAAAGCAGAGACATTTCTTTGCCAACAAAAGTCCATCTAGTCAAAGCTATGGTTTTTCCAGTAGTCATGTATGGATGTAAGAGTTGGACTATAAAAAAAGCTGAGTGCCAAAGAATTGATACTTTTGCACTGTGGTGTTGGAGAAGACTTTTGAGAGTCCTTGGACTGCAAGAAGATCCAACCAGTCCATCCTAAAGGAAATCAATCCTGAATATTCATTGGAAGGACTGATGCTGAAACTGAAACTCCAATACTTTGGCCACTTGATGTGAAGAACTGACTCACTGGAAAAGACCCTGATGCTGGGAAAGATTGAAGGTGGGAGGAGAGGGGACAACAGAGGATTAGATGGTTGGATGGTATCACTGACTCGATGGACGTGAGTTTGAGCAAGCTCCAGGAGTTGGTGATGGACAGGGAGGCCTGGCGTGCTACAGTCCGTGGGTTTGCAAAGAGTCGGACCTGACTGAGCGACTGAACTGGACTAAACTGATAGATATTATGGAAGTATAGAATTACTGGATTGCATCATAATTTCCAGAATATTCCATCATTTCTTTAATATTCTGCTTTAATAATGAAATAGATAAGAGAAAAGACACCCAGTGACAGAAGAAGAAAGGACACAATGAAGAAGAGGCAGCGAGAAGGGATCAGAGAGAGGGATGTGATGGCCCAGCTTCCAAGTGATAGGAGCTCTTGAAAGAGAAAAACCAACATTCCAATTAGTGTCCTGCACCCTGTCACCTTTGGAAACTCAAACCAAGGTGTTCAGATCCTGCTAGATACCATCCCCGGGGGTTCAACAGGCTCTGCAGTGTTCTAGTTCAGTTCAGTTCAGTTGCTCACTGGTGTTTGACTCTTTGCAGCCCCATGAATCGCAGCACGCCAGGCCTTCCTGTCCATCACCAACTCCCAGAGTTCACTCAGACTCACGTCCATCGAGTCAGTGATGCCATCCAGCCATCTCATCCTCTGTTGCCCCCTTCTCCTCCTGCCCCCAGTCCTTCCCAGCATCAGAATCTTTTCCAATGAGTCAACACTTCGAATGAGGTGGCCAAAGTACTGGAGTTTCAGCTTTAGCATCATTCCTTCCAAAGAAATCCCAGGGCTGAGCTCCTTCAGAATGGACTGGTTGGATCTCCTTGCAGTTCAAGGGACTCTCAAGAGTCTCCTCCAACACCACAGTTCAGAAGCATCAATTCTTTGGTGCTCAGCCTTCTTCACAGTCCAACTCTCACATCCATACATGACCACAGGAAAAACCATAGCCTTGACTAGATAGACTGGTTGGATCTCCTTGCAGTTCAAGGGACTCTCAAGAGTCTCCTCCAACACCACAGTTCAGAAGCATCAATTCTTTGGTGCTCAGCCTTCTTCACAGTCCAACTCTCACATCCATACATGACCACAGGAAAAACCATAGCCTTGACTAGATAGACCTTAGTCGGCAAAGTAATGTCTCTGCTTTTCAATATGCTATCTAGGTTGGTCATAACTTTTCTTCCAAGGAGTAAGCATCTTTTAATTTCATGGCTGCAATCACCCTCTGAAGTGATTTTGGAGCCCCAAAAAATAAAGTCTGACACTGTTTCCACTGTTTCCCCATCTATTTCCCATGAAGTGATGGGACCAGATGCCATGATCTTTGTTTTCTGAATGTTGAGGTTTAAGTCAACTTTTTCACTCTCCACTTTCACTTTCATCAAGACGCTCTTTAGTTCCTCTTCACTTTCTGCCCTAAGGGTGGTGTCATCTGCATATATGAGGTTATTGATATTTCTCCCGGCAATCTTGATTCCAGCTTGCGTTTCTTCCAGTCCAGCGTTTCTCATGATGTGTTCTGCATATACGTTAAATAAGCAGGGTGACAATATACAGCCTTGACGTACTCCTTTTCCTATTTGGAACCAGTCTGTTGTTTCATGTCCAGGTCTAACTGTTGCTTCCTGACCTGCATACAGATTTCTCAAGGGGCAGGCCAGGTGGTCTGGTAGAGGACCAGCTATATCCACACATTACTGCTGGTCCTGGTGTTTTCATTCAGGATTATATACAGACACGAAGAAGCCAAACAGTTAGGGGCAGCCGCCCTGGCCATCGTGAAGCTCAGAAAGTGCAGGAGGCAACAAGACTCCTTCCATGCAGGGTAAGATCCTGGATATTCTGAGAAACCTAATTTGTTCTGTTATCACTTTTCACAACTGTCATAAAATACACTTCATACAACACACTACTTAAACCCTTTTTAGGAGAACAGTTCCATGGCATTGAGTATATTCATATGGTTGTACAACCATCACCCTTATCCACCTCCAGAGCAAAACTGAAACTCTGTACCTTACCTGCCAATCTTTTAGGACCTGGGCTTCTATCACTGTGTAGGAAGAATTTACACAAGCAATCTGAGCTTTATGCTCCTATCCAAAGGAATGTTAGATATATCAAGCTTTCCTAGTTCATGAACAAAACTCAGACACAGCCTCATCCAGGGGACAAAGCAGGCTCAGTGTCTGCGTGCCCTGGGCAGCACCATGCCCCAGAAAATCTTCATTGCACTCTCCCTCCAACCTCCGAACCGCTTTGCTTCAAATCTTCCCTAGTTCAGCAGACAGCGCTACTGTCCAGCTAGATGCTCAAGTCAAGAACTACAACTCAGGGCTTCCCTGGTGGTCCAGTGGTGAAGAATTCGCCTGCCAGTGCAGAGGACATGGGTTCAATCCCTGGTCCAGGAAGATCCCACATGCCAAGGAGCAACTAAGCCCATGTATCACAACTACTGAGCCTGCGCTCTAGAGCTCGGGAGCCACAGCTACTGAGACCATACGCCCTAGGGCCCTCGCGACACAAGAAGAGAAGCCACTGTGGGTAGAAACCCGTGCATCACAGCTAGAGAGAAGTCCCCACTTTCTGCAATCGGAGGAAGCCCACGCGCAGCAACGAAGACGCAGCACAGCCAAAAGCAAACAAATTAAAAGAAAAAAAGACTAGGATTCAGCTTCACCCTTCTCTTTTCCTCATTCCCCACATCCACGCCAACCAGTAAGCCCTGCCAACACTACCTCTGAAACGGCCCGTAGTTTACTCCCCTCCATCTCCTCCACCGCCTCCCTGGTCCCCAAGGCCATGGCCTTCCACTATGATCTTCATCCCGCCTCCACGCCAGCCTTCCCACTCGCCCTCCTGCTCATGATTCATGCTTGTCCATTCTGAATGGAGCAGTCAGGGTGAGTTTTGAAAAATCACCTTTAAAATAGTATGTTGTGGAGGGAGGATGAACTGGGAGATTGGGATGAACATATACACACTATTGATTCTATGTATTAAATGGATACCTAACGAGAACCTCCTGTAGAGCCCAGGGGGCTCTGCTCAGGGCCCTGCGGTGATCTGAATGGGAAGGAAACCGAAAAGGAAGGGACATGTGTATACCTATAGCTGATTCACTGTGCTGTGCAGCAGAGACCGACACAACATTGTAAAGCAAATATGTTTTTGCTTAGTCGCTAAGCCACGTCCAACTCTTTGCAACCCCATGGACTGTAGCCCACCAGACTTCTCTGTCCCTGGAATTCTACAGCCAGGAATACTGGAGAGGATGGCCTTTTCCTTCTCCAAGGGATCTTCTCCACTCAGGGACTGAACTGGCAGGCGATTCTTGACCACTGAGCCACCAGGGAAGCCAAAGGAGCTACACTCCAATAAAAATTAATCAAAACAAAACAAAAACCCCGCACGTTACATACCTCCTGATAAACTCCCAATGGCTTGACGCGCATCTAAATAGAAACTCCCCACCCTCTACCAAGTTTGATGGGCTCGCCCCACTTTCCTCCCTTCTTGCATATCACTCTCTGCACGCTTCACTGTGAGTCAGCCACTGAGACTGCAGTGTTTGAACAAACACTCCTAAACCATTCTGCCTTAAGATACTGGATCAGGTTGTTTCCTGGGCCTGGAAGGTTTTCCCACTATGTTCTCACATCTGGCTCCTCAGTGTTCAGATCTCGGCTTAGGGCTTACAACTTCGCAGATGTGTCCCCTGATCACCTAATCAAGATGGTCCACTCAGTGATAATCAATTACATTGTCTTAGCTTAATTATCTGCTCTTGTGACTCTTTTTTTTGTAATGGGAATTTTATGTTTTCAGTTTCTCTGCATTGAAAATATATTCTTATATAAAGGCCGTGTTTCATCTTTTCATGATCACTGTTATTTTTTTAAATGGAGGCTAAGTGCTTTACAATGCTGAGTCAGCTCCTGCTGCACCACGGCTGTAAGTACATACTGATATATATCCTTCTAGTTGAAGTGCATTGTATATAGGACCTTATGCTGTGTATCTGTTCTATATACAATAGCTTACATGTGCTAGCCCCAAACTCCAACTCCATCCCTCTCCCAAAGCCATACTCCCTAGCAACCATAAGTATGCTCTCTATGTCCATGGTGATTCTATTTTTTAAAATTATTTATTTATTAATGTTATTGTCTCTCTCTCCTACAACATTAGTGCCAGAAGTGAGGACCTTGTTTTTCATGTTTAATATCATATCCTTGTATCCTTAGGGTATTAAAAATGCTTGGCATGTAAGAGATGCTAAGTAAAATTTGTTGCTTCTTGAAGAAATGAAAAAAAGATAATATTATTTCTACCTAAGGGTATAAGGATAAAAACTTTCTAAAACTTAAAGAAAACTTGAAAGCATTGCATCCTGAGAAATTAACAAGCCAAAGTCTCACTAAGACAGATCCAAATGATTATATTATTTTTACTCGGTTGTTTTCTGTATTCTGAGCAAATGTGTAATTTCCAAGTATAGAGACTGTATCTCCAATGCCTTGCACAAAACTTGGCACGTGATAGATTCTCAAGAACTTCTTAAATGTGCTTCTTTTCAGGTCTGGATAACAAAATCCAGTAAGTTTGATTTCAGCAAATGTGATAATAAAATAGTAGTACCTAATAAGAAATGGAATTTTAAATACTGTATTTACACAGGTCTTAACTCTTTCAAAATAGTTACCCTGGAGACCTGTATACTTATTCCAGTGTTGCTGGCATAGTTTACAGAGACATTTCAAAATGTTTTCAAGAAAGGTCTGTGTGTCTTTTATCTTACGAAGAAAAACAAACAAAAGCAAAACAAAACACTATCATTCAAAAGTCTTTCACTGGGAAAAGAAAAGATGTTGGGTTGAATCAACTGAAACTTAAATCATGAGGTTTTCCTGATGTGCCTCTGTATTTGTGATTCCTCTTGGTAGTTTTTCTTCAACTCTTTGGTAGAAAACCTTTCTAAGTGAACATATCCTTAAATAATTCCAATCACAAAAGACAAAGAACAGGTTCTTATTACCTCGAATTATCCTGTAACTCATAAGTCCCTTTGCTGGTTTCAAGGGACAGGCTTCCTCACTGGGACAGAAGAACAGGTAGCAGTTGGGTAGTTTAATTTTTTTTTGAGTGTCGAAGATCATCAAGTTACATGCTTTGTCCCCTGTAATGAAAGGTTTCACAAGTAACTATTTTGAAATAGGATTTTCCAAAGAGTATGGAGAGCAGGAAAACTTCATTTATTCTGGTAACCAACACAAAACCCTTTTTGTTTGCTGCCTGCTGGCTGCTGAGTCATTTCCTTTTCCTTAGTTTAATCACGGAAAGCAATTTTTAAAGACCTTGGGTTTAAAACTCTGAATGAAGGTGACTTTGGCAAAGCATATTAAATTTTTTTTAATTAAAAAATTTTTTTTGGCTGAGCAGCCTGTGAGATCTTAGTTTCCCAACCAGAGATAGAATCCCTGCCTCTTATGAAGATTTTTAGTTGGAGTTTCAATATCAGGCTCTCAAAAATTAATAGAAGAAATAGAACAGTAGAAGGATACAGTAGACTTGAAGAAAAACCAATTCAGCCTAAATAAAGATTTATACAGTTTTCACACAATAGCAGGATATAAAGTCCTATTCAAATTTCCATAGATTATAAACCAGGAGACACTGGAACATATCAAGATGCAAAAACTTCATGGTCTAAAGGCATTGAAATCATACAGGATCTGCTCTCTTGTCACTGTGGAATGATGTTGGAAATCAATATCAAAAGAGATTTGAAAATAAGACACATTTTCAAGTGTAATGTGATATTTACCAACTGAGATCATCTTTGAAAGATGCTGGCAAAACCCATTTTTAAAAGTACATTTAATTCTTTAGAAAGAAGCCTTCCATTTGCCAAAATATTTATCAAAAATATACATAGAAATACGGACTCTATAATTCAGTACTGAGTTGGACTTTAGGAAATGGACTGAACCCTAATGATTTTATAATCTCTTGCATCCTGAAGGCATCTTAGATGCCTATGAAGCCATCAGTTCTGGTTTTCTTGAGGGGAGAACAAACAGTAAATTTAGCCTTATATATATCATGCCTCCTTCCAATGAATGAATCTGCAAAGCTTTACTTTTATTAGTACCATTCTTCTTTTGGGTCTTCGAATTTCTGCTCTTTGTTATCATTTTTGTTTGTTTCCCAATCAGGCAGAGGTCAGAGATCACTCTTGATTCCTTCAATGGGAAATCAGACTGAGTTCGCTTCTGCAGATAAAAATTTCTGAGTTTTTATCCTGTCGTCTTTCCACTGCCTAGATAACAAGAAAGGCACTCCAGTTGCTCCAACTTTTCCTCTCCCCGCAGTGGGATAATCCGGCAGTACCATTTACGGTGACACTTAGGTAAAGGGGAGGGTCCGTAGGGTCCACATTGTACACAGAATTTTGTGTCCTTTGTATTCGGGGACATTTTTCTAGAGTCTGTGGCTATGGGTAAATTATCAAACTGTTTTTTTTGAGCCCCAAACCATTAAAAACCAATGCCCTCTGCACAGGGCATGGCAACCTACTCCAGTATTCTTGCCTGGAGAAACCCATGGACCGAGGAGTTTGGGGGCTACAGTCCACGAGGTCACAAAAAGTTAGATATGACTGAGCAACCGGCTACGCACGCATGCACAGTAAAGCAGCGACAGCGTTTGTACTTGTAGAACAAAGTCGTAAACCCTAATTTCTTACTGAACACCCCTCAAGGAACTGAAGAGAAAGGCCAGGTGTCCTGTGTGGCCAGAAAAGGCCCACGTGGCATTCAGTCCTATTTGCAGGCTGTGTTTCTATTTCACATAAACGTTGGTATCAACATTTAGAGAAAAACTAGAAGTTTAATCAAGAGCTCTATCAATTACTTCTCTATAAAGAGTGTCCAAAAGCATGCTTGTCAATTTGAGATCACTGAAGGATTTGCTTCCTCTTGACAGCAAATATAGGTGCTTTCCAGGTGGCGCAGTAGTAAAGAACCCACTGCCAGTGCAGGAGACACAAGAGATGCAGGTTTGATCCCTGAGTGGGGAAGATCCCCTGGAGGAGGAAATGGCAACTCACTCCAGTATTCTTGCCTGGGAAATCCCATGGACAGAGGAACCTGGTGGGCTACAGCTCATGGGGTCGCAAAACAGTCGGGTACAACTGAGCAACTGAACAGGCATGCATGATAGCAAATATATGGTGTCATTTCTACGTGAATTCTCTAACACCAATGGGGTGTCTTACAATTAACTTGATTCTGATCCTAATTGCCTGGAGTGTCAGACCCCACAGGTCTAAGGCTCAGTCCCAAAGACTGTTCCCACTCAGACGTCAGTCACAAAGCACAGTCACAAGACGCCCCAGGTCACTCACACATAAGCCCAACTAGGCTACCACCTCCCATCCCAGGCTCAGTAATTTGCTAGGACTACTCACAGAACTGAGGAAAATGCAGCACTTACTGTTACATTTTATTATAAAGGATACAAATGAACAGCCAGATGAAGAGGTACACAGGGTGAGGTCTGGGAGGGTCCCGAGTGCAGGAGCCTCCGTCCCTGGTGGCGCTGGGGTGCCTCCCGACACATGGCTGTGTTCACCAACTTGGAAGCTCCCCAATCTCACCATTTAAGGGTTTTCATGGCAGTTTTATTATGTAGGCAAAATGATTCAGTCACATTGGCCATTGTGACTGAATTCAGTCTCCACCCCACTTCCCTTACCTGGAGGTGGGTGGGAAGACTGAAAGTTTCAAGTTTCTAAGCAAAGCTTGGTCTTTCTGGTGACCAGCGACCCACCCAAAGCTATCTGTGCTGGCTTAGTCACTTCAATCGTGTCCAACTCTTTGTGACCCCATGGACTCTAGCCTGTCAGGCTTCTCTGTCCATGGGATTCTCCAGGCAAGAATACTGAGGTGTGTTGCCATGCCCTTCTCCAGGGGACCTTCCCAACCCAGGGATCGGACTTGCATCTATTATGTCTCTGGTAGGTGGGTTCTTTACCACTAGAACCACCTTCAGTTCAGTCATTCAGTCGTGTCCGACTCTTCGAGACCCCATGAATTGCAGCACGCCAGGCCTTCCTGTCCATCACCATCTCCCGAAGTTCACTCAGACTCACGTTCATCGAATCAGTGATGCCATCCAGCCATCTCATCCTCTGTCGTCCCCTTCTCCTCCTGCCCCCAATCCTTCCCAGCATCAGAGTCTTTTCCAACGAGTCAACTCTTCACATGAGGTGGCCAAAGTACTGGAGTTTCAGCTTTAGCATCATTCCTTCCAAAGAAATCCCAGGGCTGATCTCCTTCAGAATGGACTGGTTGGATCTCCTTGCAGTCCAAAGGACTCTCAAGAGTCTTCTCCAACACCACAGTTCAAAAGCATCAATTCTTTGGTGCTCAGGCTTCTTCACAGTCCAACTCTCACATCCATACATGACCACAGGAAAAACCATAGCCTTGACTAGACGGACCTTTGTTGGCAAAGTAATGTGTCTGCTTTTCAATATGCTATCTAGGTTGGTCATAACTTTTCTTCCAAGGAGCAAGCGTCATCTAATTTCATGGCTGCAGTCACCATCTGCAGCAATTTTGGAGCCCCCCCAAAATAAAGTCTGACACTGTTTCCACTGTTTCTCCATCTATTTCCCATGAAGTGATGGGACCGGATGCCACCTAGGAACCCCATCCATCTAGGACCCCACTAAGAGGCACCTCATTAGCATAAGCTCAGGTATGGTGGAATGGGGCTCATTATGAATAACAGAAGAAGCTCCTTTGCTCAGGGAATTGCCAGGGTTTTAGGAACTCTGTGCCAGGAATCAGGGACAAAGACTAGAAATAAATATGCAAAATTTGTGTCCTTCAATTTCATGTCCATATATATTTATATTACCATACCACAATCATTATAGAATGAAAGGAAATAAAGATCTAAGAGAAAGCATTTGATTTTGTTGGCTGATAAATCAAGTAAGGATCACGAGTCCAGTGTCCACTAGCTCTCCTAGCGTCCTTGACAATGGGCCTTTTCCATCTTATTAATGGTTTATCTCTAGCACCTAGCAAGCCATTAGATGCTCAATAAATTTAGGTGGGTTTTTTTTTTTTTCCATTTAGGCAATTAGGACAGGATCATAAGGAACTAAAACATGATCACTGTTTTTACTTATATATATACTTCTGTTTTCAGGTCATATGTTTGGATCCTGAAATGTCCAAGGATGTGGTTCAAGCCTGTGGGCCTCAGCTTTCCTTTGTGTGTTGCAAATGGGTCACTCCAAGCCCCTTCCTGTGCCTCTTAGAGCCCTAGAAGCTGCAATGAGTGGTCAGTGGCGCGACTCACCTATGCCACCAGCTCCAGGGAAAGGAGGGGAAATGGAAATTTTGTGCTTCCACTTAAAATGCAAATGCTGATTCTCCTATGAGATGACTTAAAGTTTCAATTTTTTGTCTCAATTCCCTTTCTGTTTAATGTTCTTTCTTTTTAAAACATTATTCCTTTATTATTCTTATTGTTATTATTTTGGAACACAGTGTGACTTTAATTTTACTTAGTTACTGGCTGCACTGAGTCTTTGCTGCTGCCCACAGGTTTTCTCTAGTTGCACTGAGCGGGAGCTGCTCTCTAGTTATGGTCTCACGGGCTTCTCGTTGTGGCGGCTCCTCTTGCCGTGGAGCACGGGCTCTAGAGCGTGTGGGCTTCGGCAGCTGCAGTGCACAGGCTCAGTAGCTGCAGCTTTTGGGCCCCAGAGCATGGGCTCCATTGCTCCATGGCATGTGGCATCTTCCCAGACCAGGGGTCGAACCCACGTCCCCTGCATTGGCAGGCTGATTCTCAGCCACTGGATCGTGGGGAAAGTCCCTAAACGTTCTTTCTGAAGTCACACTGGGGTTTCCCCAGTGCCTTAGCAGTAGAGGATCTGCCAACGCAGAATACATGGTTTGATCCCTGGTCCAGGAAGATCCCACAAACCACGAGGAAACTAAGTTCTTGGGCCACATCTACTGAGCCTGTGCTCTGTGCTCTAGACCCCGGACACCCCAACTACGAAGCCCATGTGCCCCAACCACTGAAGCCTGTGGGCCCTAGAGGCCACGCTCGGCAACAAGAGAAACCACCACACAGAGAAGCCCACGAACCAAAACTAGCAAGTAGCCCCCGCTTACCGCAACTAGAGAAGACCCCGAGCAGCAGTCAAGACCCAGCAAAGTCAGTAAATAAACAGATAAAGCTAAAGTCACCCTGTGTTTCCAATACTCCATGATAATGATAGCCAAGCATTTAGATAGGATTTTTGGTTTTACTATCTTAGATGCCTGTTAGACACCAGTGGTTTTCAACCTTTTTCTACCCAGATATCTAATAATACATATACATTCATAGGCAACCTTGACTCAGCTTAGGAGAGAGGAGAGCACACGGTGGAACACCCCCAAGTGACTGTGCCACTCATTTTTCTGAGAATCCCTAGTACAAACTATTCAGCCTCATCGACCAGGTACTTACATCACAAAAGACGTGGAATAAAGAGTCATCAAGCGTTGTTACTTACCTGATATATTTTTTGTTGAGCAGCAAGAATTAATGCAGTCCTGATGAGTTAATGTATGTATGGGCTCATTGCCTCTGATTCCCTTGGAAAGAGATGACTGGATGTCAATGACCACATCTTCAAGGCTCTCAGTGAGGCAGTTCTGACTGGTGGACAGTCTTAGTGTCAGGAAACAAATTATTACAAAAGTGTAAGTCAAGCTCCATCCTCCCCAGAAGAACATGTTAAATTTCAGCTTAGTCTTAGTCTTCAAAGGTCGGATGGACTGTCCCTCCTGCTTGAGTCTGCTTCAAGAAGAGTACAGATGATGGAATTCTCTACAACAAAAACAGGAAATCATCAATGAGTTTTGTTTCTTTGAATGAACCTAGAGAAGCTACATTTCATTTCCTTCAAATCAATGTAAATGATCACAATTCATAAAAGGCCAAAAATAAACAAGTATTTTTTGTATTCATTTCACTTTTAATAGATTTGAGACAACCTTTCATTAAAAACTTGGCAAAAAGCTAGTAAGCACACACACATATATTGGGTTGGCCAAAAAGTGCCCTGAGGTTTTTCTATAGGATCGTACAGGAAAACCCTAATGAACTATCTGGCCAACCCAATGCTATCCTATTAATTATTAAAATCTGACAAATGTCTAAGAAAGAGGAGGAAAATATCTTAGTAGTCTGCCTTTCAGTTTTATAATCCTTCCTCTTCCTGCCTCTCCTAACAAGAGGGGAAGAGACAAAATCTGCAGTCATTGATGAAGCGGTAAATGGTCACTGATCATTGGTTTGGACATATTTTCTCTCTCAGTAATAACAATTAAGATTTTAAATCACCTACTGAGTGGAAGGCAATGTGCTAAAATTTACATATATTATCCTAGTTAATTCTTAGACCAGCTCTGCAAAAAAGCTATTATTTTTCTCATTTTACAGATGAGGAAACTGAGGCTGCCTTTTTTTTATTGCTGTCTCCTTTTAAGTATCACACCAGAGGCAGGTTAATGCTAATAATCTAATTCTAGGAATTAGCCTGTCAGCAGGATGATCTAGCTTCATCTAGCTTAGTTGAAGGAAAGTATAAGGGCAAGAGTTCTTTTTGACATCCTTAAAAACACTAATACGTATTAATCCCAACTCCATTGGTGAGCTGGTTCTTCCAGGAAGAAAAAAAAAAGTTAAACTGGCAATGCTATACCAGAAACTATCCTCATTTCCAGAATACAAATTGTTCACTAATGATAGCCTAGATCAGAATTACCAATTAAGTTTTCCTTTTAGGTCATGAAGCCTTTGGTAACCTTTCAGTCATGTACCCTTTGGTACTCTGGTGATGCTTAGGTTCTCTTCTGACATGTTTTAAAATGTATAAAATGAAATATATAGGATTACAAAGGAAGATAGTCCTATTGAAATGTAATCATTGAGTTTTTTTTAAGTGTCTTTATAAATCTGATGAAAGATACCAAGAATGGTCTAAAGAAATCAAGAGATATTCCATGTTCATCAACAGCACTACTCAATATTATTAGGATGTCAGTTCTTCCAACTTGGTCTACACATTCAATGCAATTTCAATCAAAATCCCAGTACATTATTTTATAGATCTCAACAAACTAATTTTTTTTTTAATTTATTTTATTTTTTGGCTGCATTGTGTGGCCTGTGAGATTTAGTTCCCCAACCAGGGATGGAATCCTAGCCCTTGGCTGTGAGAGCGCAGAGTCCTAACTACTGGACCACCAGGGAATTCCCTCAATGAGCCAGTCTTAAAGTTAACATGGAAATGCAGAAAGGCCCAGAACAGTCAACACAACACTGAAGAATAACGAAGCTGGAGGACTGACACTTCCTGACTTCAATACTTAACCATAAACCACTAGTAATCAAGACAAGGTGCTACTGGCAAAAGAATAGACAAATAAATCAATGGGACAGAATAGTGAGCCCAGAAACAGACCTGAACAAATATATTCAATTGATCTGTGGCAAAGGAACAAAGGCAATTCAACAGACAAAGGACAGTCTTCTCAAAAATGGTGCTGGACAATTGGACAAAAAGAAGAAAAAAAACCTAGCCACTGACCTTATGCCTTTCACAAAAATTAACTCAAAATGTATCACAGACCTAACTGTAAAATGCAGAGCTATAAAATCCATGTAACATAGAATAAAGTCTCTGTGACCTTAGACTGGATAATGAGTACAATCTGTGAAAGAAAAAAATTGGGAGGTTGGATTTCATTAAAATTAAAAACTTCTGCTCTGTGTAAGACACTGTTAAGAAAATGAACAGCTAAGCCACAGGCTAGGAGAAAGTATTTTCAAAACACATATTTGATAAATAACTGGTAGCTAAAATACACAAAGAACTCTTAAACTGAACAAAAAGAAAACAAACAACCCAATTAAGAGTGGGCAAAAATCTGGACACCTTCCCAAAGTAGCATACAAAAATGTGCTCAGTCTCACTGTCATTAGGGAATTGCAAATTAAAAGAACGGGATGCAGGCTTTCCTAGTGGCCCAGTGGTAAAGAATCCACCTGCCAGGGCAGGAGACAAGGCTTCCATCTCTCTTCTGCGAAGATTCTGCATGTTGTGAAGCAAATAAAACCATCACCACAACTACTGAGCTTGTTCTAGACCCCGGAGCCACAACTACTGAAGCCCATGCACTCTAGAGCCTGTGCTCCACAAGAGAAGCCCCCTCAATGAGAAGCCTGCACACCACATCTAGAGAGAAGCCCTCATTCACAGTAACTAGAGAAAACCTCACACAGCAACGAAGACCCAGCACAACCAAAGTAAATAAATGAATAAAATTACTTAAAAAAAAATAATGAGATGTCACGAATCAAGAATGGCTAAAATTTAAAAAAAAAAAGTTAATACTAAATCCTGACAAAAAACACACAAACAAATATTTATAATAGTTTTTTTATAATTGCCAAAAAAAAACTAGAAATAGCCAAGATGTCCCTTACTAGGTCAAGGGATAAACAAACTGTGGTCTATCCCTATAGTTAAATATTATTCAGCAGGAAATGAGTTATCAAGCCACAAAAAGAGGAACCTTAATTGTATATCATTTGGTGAAAGAAGGAAATGGCAACCCAGTCCAGTATTCTTGCCTGGAAAATTCCATGGATAGAGGAGCCTGGTGGGCTACAGTCCATGGGGTCAAAAAGAGTCAGACAGGACTGAGCTGGTATCTGATTCCAACTCTATGACATTCTGCAAAACGCAAAACAACATTGACATTAAAAGATCAGTCGTTGTCTGGAGGAAAGGGTGGAGTACAAAGGATTTTGAAAGCAGTGAAACTATTTTATATGACTCTGTATTGAAAAGCAGAGACATTACTTTGCCAACAAAGGTCCGTCTAGTCAAGGCTATGGTTTTTCCTATGGTCATGTATGGATGTGAGAGTTGGACTGTGAAGAAAGCTGAGTGCCGAAGAATTCATGCTTTTGAACTGTGATGTTGGAGAAGAAAGACTCTTGAGAGTCCCTTGGACTGCAAGGAGATCCAACCAGTCCATTCTAAAGGAGATCAGCCCTGGGTGTTCTTTGGAAGGAATGATGCTGAAGCTGAAACTCCAATACTTTGGCCACCTCATGCAAAGAGTTCACTCATTGGAAAAGACTCTGATGCTGGGAAGGATTGGGGGCAGGAGGAAAAGGGGATGACAGAGGATGAAATGGCTGGATGGCATCACTGACTCGATGGACGTGAGTCTGGGTGAACTCCAGGAGATGGTGATGGACAGGGAGGCCTGGCGTGCTGCATTGGGAGGTTGGATTTCATTAAAATTAAAAACTTCTGCTCTGTGTAAGACACTGTTAAGAAAATGAACAGCTAAGCCACAGGCTAGGAGAAAGTATTTTCAAAACACATATTTGATAAATAACTGGTAGCTAAAATACACAAAGAACTCTTAAACTGAACAAAAAGAAAACAAACAACCCAATTAAGAGTGGGCAAAAATCTGGACACCTTCCCAAAGTAGCATACAAAAATGTGCTCAGTCTCACTGTCATTAGGGAATTGCAAATTAAAAGAACGGGATGCAGGCTTTCCTAGTGGCCCAGTGGTAAAGAATCCACCTGCCAGGGCAGGAGACAAGGCTTCCATCTCTCTTCTGCGAAGATTCTGCATGTTGTGAAGCAAATAAAACCATCACCACAACTACTGAGCTTGTTCTAGACCCCGGAGCCACAACTACTGAAGCCCATGCACTCTAGAGCCTGTGCTCCACAAGAGAAGCCCCCTCAATGAGAAGCCTGCACACCACATCTAGAGAGAAGCCCTCATTCACAGTAACTAGAGAAAACCTCACACAGCAACGAAGACCCAGCACAACCAAAGTAAATAAATGAATAAAATTACTTAAAAAAAAATAATGAGATGTCACGAATCAAGAATGGCTAAAATTAAAAAAAAAAAAGTTAATACTAAATCCTGACAAAAAACACACAAACAAATATTTATAATAGTTTTTTTATAATTGCCAAAAAAAAACTAGAAATAGCCAAGATGTCCCTTACTAGGTCAAGGGATAAACAAACTGTGGTCTATCCCTATAGTTAAATATTATTCAGCAGGAAATGAGTTATCAAGCCACAAAAAGAGGAACCTTAATTGTATATCATTTGGTGAAAGAAGGAAATGGCAACCCAGTCCAGTATTCTTGCCTGGAAAATTCCATGGATAGAGGAGCCTGGTGGGCTACAGTCCATGGGGTCAAAAAGAGTCAGACAGGACTGAGCTGGTATCTGATTCCAACTCTATGACATTCTGCAAAACGCAAAACAACATTGACATTAAAAGATCAGTCGTTGTCTGGAGGAAAGGGTGGAGTACAAAGGATTTTGAAAGCAGTGAAACTATTTTATATGACTCTGTATTGAAAAGCAGAGACATTACTTTGCCAACAAAGGTCCGTCTAGTCAAGGCTATGGTTTTTCCTATGGTCATGTATGGATGTGAGAGTTGGACTGTGAAGAAAGCTGAGTGCCGAAGAATTCATGCTTCTGAACTGTGATGTTGGAGAAGAAAGACTCTTGAGAGTCCCTTGGACTGCAAGGAGATCCAACCAGTCCATTCTAAAGGAGATCAGCCCTGGGTGTTCTTTGGAAGGAATGATGCTGAAGCTGAAACTCCAATACTTTGGCCACCTCATGCAAAGAGTTCACTCATTGGAAAAGACTCTGATGCTGGGAAGGATTGGGGGCAGGAGGAAAAGGGGATGACAGAGGATGAAATGGCTGGATGGCATCACTGACTCGATGGACGTGAGTTTGAGTGAACTCCAGG
This sequence comes from Madoqua kirkii, assembly GCA_006408675.1. Taxonomy (NCBI): domain Eukaryota; kingdom Metazoa; phylum Chordata; class Mammalia; order Artiodactyla; family Bovidae; genus Madoqua; species Madoqua kirkii. The sequence goes on along the minus strand of SJYC01048804.1, from coordinate 1,944 downwards.
AGATGGTGATAGACAGGGAGGCCTGGTGTGCTGCGATTCATGGGGTTGCAAAGAGTCGGACATGACTGAGCAACTGAACTGAAATGAATGATGAAAACATACCATTATATTTGTCAAAACCTATAGAGCTGTAAAATACAACAGTGTACCCTAATATAAACAGGTAGACTTTAGTTAGTAAAAAAATTAACATAGTTAAAAAAAAATTATGTGGTAACAAAACACAATACTTTCCTTGCTAACTGTTATGTCTAACTTCCCAAAACAGCAAAGTGAAAATAACACTGTTTCTTTATGGAAGCACATCACGTACATTATGTCATTTAATCCTTACATGAATTCTAGAAGCTAAATCCCATTTGCTCCACTTTCAGTTAAAAAAAGAAATAACTGTGTGATAAATGACAAGTGGTACATCTAGTCATGGCCATAATTTTTTGAATGACCCATTTTAAAATTAATTTTTAATGGAGTATAATTGTTTTACAATGTTCTAGTTTCTGCTGTACAATGAAGTCAATCAGCTGGAAGTATACATATATCCCCTCCCTCTTGAGCCTCCTTCACACCCCACCCCTGTAGATGATCACAGAGCACCGAGCTGAGCTCCCTTTGCTATACAGCAGCTATCGATTTGCCACAGGGTAGTGTATATATGTCAATCTATTCTCCCAATTCGTCTTACATTCCCTTTGCCCCACTGTGTCCACATGTCGGTTCTCTACACCTGCATCTCTATTCCTGCCTTGCAGACAGGCTCGTCTGTACCATCTTTTTAGATTCCATATATATGTATTAATTCACATACGATATTTTTCTCTTTCTGACTTACTTAATTCTGTATGACAGACTCTACCCAGGTCCATCCACATCAACACAAATGACCCAATTTTGTTTCATTTTATCACTGTCAAAATTCTGAAGTAGTGTCAAATGTAATGATTTTGAGACATATTCAGTAAGGAATGCAATACGGAAATAAGTACCACTTCTGCCAGAAGCAAATCAGAGCTACCCTACCACTAATCCCACTGCGGCTTTTTCCTACACGTTCTTAATGGAAATACGACACTGTATTTAGAGGTTAGCAAAATAAACTTTTCCACCCAAGTTCACAGATTTTCTGAATGCTGTCCATGGACTCCCCCCAACCCAGGATAAGAATCCTGGCACAAGCTACTTTGTATGCTACCACACTTTGCAAATCTTTTCTAGTCACTGGAAGGAAAAAAAAACAACAGAAACAAAAATAACAAAAACCAGACCAACACTTGGCTTTGAATGGATTCCAAGAGTCTCTCCTGAAGCTGCTGCAATGAAACGAACTGTAATGTGGGATGCAGGAGGAAAGCTGGGCTTCTAGGACAAGTATCTTTTCTGTACCTGCAAGCAGGAATGAAGAACTTATCTCATTAACAATACCCGACCATTACTAGGTAAATCAATTTTTCCAATCCATTTATTATTTAGGCCTTGAAGGTACAAAGAGGAACAGATTTTTAAATGTGGCATACACATGCAATAGAATATTACTGAGCTATAAAAACGAATGAAATTCTAATACATGCTACCTCCTGAAAACATTATGCTAATGAAGTAAACATTATGCTTATGAAGTAAAATGGATACAAAAGGACAAATGCTGAATGTGTGCAGTTACACTAAGCATCTGGCTTCCCTAGTGGCTCAGATGGTAAAGAATCCACCTGTAACACAGGAGAGCCAGGTTCACTCCCTGCGTTGGGAAGATCCCCTGGAGGAGGAAATGGCAACCTGCCGGGGGTCCTGCCCCAGTGGATCCAGGGTGATTCGAAGGTGGGGATGGAGTAGGCGTCCTAGAAAAGTCTTATTTAACTACAGATAGAGAGGGACTAGGAATTTAGCAGATAAAAAGAGGCCGAATAACTTGGTTAACACAGGGTACCAATCACCACCTATGTAGGC
>SJYC01048803.1:0-17849 GCA_006408675.1 Madoqua kirkii | reverse complement strand
CAGCCAGTCAATCCTAAAGAAAATCACTCCTGAATATTTATTGGCAGGACTGATGCTGAAGCTCCAACGGTGTGGCAGCCTGATGTGAAGAACTGACTCACTGGGAAAGATGCTAACCCTGGGAAAGACCGAAGGCAGGAGTAGAAAAGGATGACAGAGTGTGAGATGGATGCATGGTATCACTGACTCAATGCGTACAAGTCTGAACACGCTGGTGGGGAGCTGGTGATGAATAGGGAAGCTTGTGGTGCTATAGTCCATGGGGTCACAAAGAGTTGGACACAACTGAGTGACTCAACTCAGCTGAACTGAACTGAATAATGCTTATGAGATCCATCCACTATAGCTGAGTCCTGGCTCCAGTGCTATGAAGTTTTCAAAGTGTTGGGACAAGTCTGATACAGTAAGTCTCTCACAAGTTCCACACAACTCCTTAAATAAATTAAATTTCTAAGTGGTGACACTGTACTTGGTCTAGTCTAGTATGCTGAAGCATTAACCCTAAAAGTTCAGAGGCCAGTGGCTACATTTCTTTATTAAATTTCGAAATATGTCCCCAAGGCCTATTCAGACACGTCTGAAGCATGTGCCACCACCTCAGAAAGCCAAATCATAGCTCAGAAATCTCCCCTTCATTCTCCTTTTCAATTCCATCCATCATATCACCCACCTTCAAAGTGTTGGGACAAGTCTGATACAGTAAGTCTCTCACAAGTTCCACACAACTCCTTAAATAAATTAAATTTCTAAGTGGTGACACTGTACTTGGTCTAGTCTAGTATGCTGAAGCATTAACCCTAAAAGTTCAGAGGCCAGTGGCTACATTTCTTTATTAAATTTCGAAATATGTCCCCAAGGCCTATTCAGACACGTCTGAAGCATGTGCCACCACCTCAGAAAGCCAAATCATAGCTCAGAAATCTCCCCTTCATTCTCCTTTTCAATTCCATCCATCATATCACCCACCTATAGCATTCTGTTTCTGTTCCTGACCTGGGAAAGATTTTTTTTTTTTCTTTTTAGTCTTCACTGAAATCCACAATTGCTCATCCGTTGTCCATATTTTGAGCTGCCTGCTGACTGACAAAACATTTGAGGAATGGAAATGAGAGGATGAAGGCAGGCCTGCACTGAAATTTATTAAGTTCCGTAGAGGGAACCTGCACTTTCTTTTAGCTAAGCTGTGTGTTGTTACTGATTTGAATTCTATTGACCTGATCCTCCGAAAGATGAGTATTGTCTCTCTGAAACTGGCACTAAAGGCTTCTATATAATTTTACTGTGGGTGCCCATCTTCTCCATGGCATAAGCATTTCTGTCTTGAAGCATGTATTAAACCATAATGTGACACAAATGATAAGCAAACTACTAAAAGACTGACAAGACAAAATATATATTCTATATATGCATCCTAGCCAATCAGCTCATTACAAAATTTTCAAAACAGTAACTGGTCCTCGAATAAGACCTGATGACAATTTTGTCACACTTTGTCCTAAATTCACCTGGCAATTAGGGAAGCTATAAGTGTTTGCTAATTTTCTTTACACAGAAGGAGAACCTGCTCATACTTTTCTGAGTGTATGTGGTTTTGAAATAAGTCATTCTCTCAGAAAGTCTGTTACCTTCCATAGACTTGAGAGATAGCATGCTATTGTAACAAAATACCCATGCAACAAACCTCCTTAGGCCAAACAATATTGAAATATTGGAGTTTAAAGCAGAGTTATGCTTTATTGAAGAGCCATGCAAAGATACATGTGGCTTATGCCTTTAAAAATCGCAATCTACCTACAGAAACAAAAGACCTATATATAGAAAATTATAAAGCACTGATAAATGACAAAAATAGGTGGAGGAATAGGCTAGATTCATGGAATGGAAGGATCAATATACTGAAAATGAATATACTACCCAAGCAATCTATAGCTTGAATGTAATCCCTATTAAGATACCAAGGATGATTTTCAAAGAACTGGAGCCAATAATTTCACAATTTGCATGAAAATTTTTAAAAAATAGCCAAAGCAATCTTGAGAAAGAAGAATGGAACTGAAGAAATCAGGCTGCCTGACTTCACACTATACTATAAAGCAATAGTCATCAATACAGTATGGTACTGGCACAAAGACAGAAACATAGATCAATGGAACAAAATAGAAAGCCCAAAGAGAAATCCACGCCCTATGGACACCTTATTTTTGACCAAGGAGGCAAGACTATACAATGGAGAAAAGACAATCTCTTCAACAAGTGGTGCTGGGAAAAGTGGTCAACGACTCGTAAAAGAATGAAGCCAGAACACTTTCTAACACCATACACAATAAACTCAAAATGGATGAAAATTTAAACGTAAGACCACAAACTATAACACTCCTAGAGGAAAAGAAAGGCAAAGCACTCTGATGTAATCACGGCAGGATGCTTTATGACCCACCTTTCAGAATAATGGGAATAAAGGAAAACTAAAAAAAAAGAGGGGGGGATCTAATTAAACTTAAAAGCTCTTGGACAATGAAGGGAGCTATAAGCAAAGTGAAAAGACAGCATTTAGAATAGGAGAAAAATAATAGCAAATGAAGCAACTGACAAAGAATTAGTCTCAAAAATATACAAGCAACACCTGCAGCTCAATTCTAGAAAAAAGGTGACCCAAGCAAAAAATCAGCCAAAGCGCTAAACAGACATTTCTCCAAAGACATACAGATGGCTAACAAACACATGAAAAGGTGATCAATATCACTCATTATCAGAGAAGTGCAAATCAAAACCACAGTGAGGTACCATCTATTTATTGTCACAAACATCTATTTATGTTGTATTACCAAACATCTATTTATTACTACAATGAGGTGCCATCTATACTGTCTACAAGCAATAAATGCTGGAGAAGGTGTGAAGAAAAAGGAACCCTTTCAGTGTGAACTTAAACTAGTACAGCCACTATGGGGAACTGCTGGGAGCCAGCACGGGAAATCCCACCCATGACAAGGTCATGCAGAGAGACCTGATGGGGCAAGGCGAGTCAGGTCTTAAGGGGTTCTCTCTACCTGAGCATCTGCCCTGAAACCAAAATCTGTTGTTTACTCTCTGCTATACTGAACACTTTTGACATTACAGGGGGCTGTCCCTGTCCACCTTTCTCTGGAAAAAGTTAACTTAGAGCTCCAACTGGTCTCCTGGATATGAAAGGAGTGTCTCAGCTCAAATCCCTCTGATGGTTCTCTAACTTGCCTGACAGAGACTTTTACAACTTGTGATGTTTACAGCCCCCCAACCACAAGAGGCATAAAGCTTAAAACATCTCAATGATATAAAGCCTTTTCTAAAGAGCTAAAAATTATACTGGTGATCAGTTTCACTGTTGACTCAATGACTGCTTCCAGTCCTCCATATTATTTTTATCTTTTAGGCACCTGGAGGACATTAATCAATGTAATTGGGATATAGAAAAAGGAATATAGTATTTTTGATGTTAGCATCATTAGAGTTTTGAGTTAGTGAACTTTCTCTTTATTATAAATCACTCTACTCCTCTTTCCTTGTTATAAAGTGTTGTGTCCTTGCTAAGTAAGAATGTAACCTTAATTAGTGCTTCTGAGAGTGGCACCAGACTTTGTAAAGAAAAACACTTTTAAGGCAAATAAGTTTTCTGGTTGGCGAGCCCTTATCAGAAAAGGGCCATAAAATGCTAATAGACCTCCTGGCTAGAAGATGATGTAAATCACCTGAGACTTGTGTATGAAGCTAGGTATGCAGAGAGAAAGCCGGGTCTCAATAAGAGTCAAGGCTGCTGATGCTGCATGACTTTGTATTATCCATTGATCTCTATGTACAACCAAAAGTATAAAAAGTTTTCCAGACAATAAAGGATGGGCCAGTTCCTGGACATACTGGTTCCCCCGTGTCTTCTTTTCTTTCTTACTCTATTTTCTAGCTGATTCCCATCTAGGGCACAGAGGCTAGCTGTGTCTACTAATTTTCCTGGGGTTCTAAGACCCACACAAGAAGGAGCCCAAGGCTGAGCACCCTTCTCTATTCAAGTGGGCACCTGTGGCCCTACGTAGACAGTTCAAGTCCCTTGTCTTGGGGCTTTATTGGCTTTCTATGTAAACTGAGGAATATATCCTCTTTCCTCCTCTAAATTTCCCACTACACTATTCTTTCCTAATCTCTTTATATTTCTAATTAAATAGTCCTTTCCCAGACGCCAACTCAGTCCACACTGAATTCCCTGTATCCACCAGGGCTGGACCCCAGCAGGGAACAACATAAAGATTCCTTAAAAACCTGGAAATAGAATTGTCGTACGACCCAGCAATCCCTCTGCTGGGTATACATGCCAAGGAAACCAGAATTGCAAAACATGTGTTTCCCAGTGTTCATCACAGCACTGTTTACAGTAGATAGGACATGGAAGCAACCTAGATGTCCATCAGCTGATGAATGAAGATGAAAGTTGTGGTACATATAGACAGTGGAATATCACTCCCCTATTAAAAAGGATGCATTTGAATCAGTTCTAATGAGGTGGATGAGATTGGAACCTATTATGCAGAGAAAAGTAAGTCAGAAAGAAAAATTAACGCATATATATGGAATTTAGAAAGATGGTAACAATGACCCTATATGTGAGACAGCAAAAGAGAAACAGATGTAACAGACGGACTTTGGGTTGGACTCTGTGGGAGAAGGCAAGGATGAAATGCTTTAAGAGAATAGCATTGAAAGATGTATATTATCGTATATGAAATAGATTGCCAGTCCAGGTTCCATACATGAGACACGGTGCTTAGGGCTGGTGCAATGGGATGACCCTGAGGGGTGAGATGGGGAGGGAGGAGGAAGGGAAGGTCAGGATGGGAAACCATGTACACTCATGGCTGATTCATATGATCCTATGGCAAAAATCACCACAATAATGTAAAGTAATTAACCTCCAATTAAAATGAAAAATTTTAAGAAGCAAAAAATATAAAGAAAGGTTAGAAAATATTTTAACAGAGTGATAATAAAAATGTAGCATGTCAGAATTCGTGAGATGCATGTCTATAAGTGCTAATAATTTTAACCACTTGTATTAAAAAAGAATGCAAGCCTAAGCCAATTAGGGGGCAGAATTACAAACTCCCTCAAAGCTTTCAGCAAAGGCCATATATAGAAAATGTGAGGAAGGGGTGTGATTAGCTGTTGCAAATTCGTTGCTGTCAGATATTGTTTTCCTGAGGTAAGGTGGTGGTCAGCTAACTGTTCCTGTAACCCTTTGGAGGAGGAAATGACAACCCACTACAGTATTCTTACCTGGAGAATCCCAAGGATGGGAGCCTGGTTGGCTGGTGTGTTTGAGGTCACACAGAGTCGGACACTACTGACGTGACATAGCAGCAGCAGCAATCATCAAGAGAAACACATATTATGCCCTATTCCCTGAAAGGAGATTCCCAAGATTGACTTTCAGCCTCCAAGATCCTGGTTGCGAGGAGGGGGTCTCTGTGTAGCCTGGTTATCCTGTCTGGGAGCATTCATCTAGCACCCAGTCTTGTTAATTCCAAAAGTGCCCAGTCCCAGCTGGAAGAGGCAGTTCTCAGTTCTCTGCGCCCTCCTCTTACCAGGTGCCCCGTACCCTGCCCAGCCACCTTCAATGAGGGAGCCAGGTACCCAGCATGAAGCTGGCCTTCAGCCTCCTCAGTCTACTCAAATTGGGAGCAGGGTCCTGTACACTGTGACCCATGGAGATTGCCATAACTGTTTGGACATGGAAGTGGGGATGGGACATGTTGGCCATTGCTTTGAAACTTGGGCCAGGTCAGTGAGTGGTTCCAGCAAGGGCTCCGAGACTCTGTAAGACACAGCCTGTACCCAAGGTTGCCCGAACTCCACCGTTCATTACCCAGCCCAAGGCCCAAGGGCCTGGAGGACTCTGCGGGAAGGCTGTAATGTATCTTTCCGTACATTCTGCTGATAGGCTTTCTGTTTGTGGTGTTGGGTTTTTTACTTTCCTTAATGGTCTTGGGCTCAGACCTGTAGCTCTGTTTTCCATCCTGCCTCTATTACAATATATTCCTTGGTGAGCTTATTGAACCTGTGACTAAAAGTTGGTAACTTGGGCCATCATGGGGCATTTCCACTAGCCAGATGCCCAAATTCTACTTGTGTCTATAACATAGGGATTTCAACTTAAAAATGTCATGTGATGTAAAAACTTTCATCTTCCTCTAACTGAAGTATTTAACTTAACATAATGTCCCAAAGGACATATATTGCAAACAGGGCTACAATTTATTTATTCACTGATGGAATTATAGTTGACATGTAATGTATTTCCAACAATTATTTTTGGACTATAGTCATATTACAGTGTTGCTTTAGATCTGCTGTAAGTATGTCAAAGTGAATGAATTTTAAGTGTACATACATCCCATCAGTTTTGAATTTCCTTCCCATTTAGGTCACCACAGAGCAAAATCGAATCCCGTTGTTCTTTTACTTTTCTCAAAACGTAGTTTTGTTTTGTTTTTTAATTTAACTGGGAATTAATTCCTATACAATATTGTAATGGTTTCTGCCATGCATCAACATTAATAAGCCAAAAGTATATAGTGGTTCCACCCACTCTGGAACCGCTCCCACATCCCTTCATACTCTGTTCTTCTGGGTTTTTTCAGAGCACTTGCTTTGCATGTACTGCTTCGTGCAGATGAAAGCCTGAAAGATGATTTTTCTCTATTTCCCATGTGAGAACATGGGTGCCAATATTTCTACCTAAAATAGGAAATCTGTATTTCATGTTTGAAAAGCTACTGGTATAATTTGCTTTATCATAGATGGAATCTTGTCTGTTTCACATAGGGATATCTGTGCACACGTTTTGCTACATGAATGGGGAATTCTATATACTTCAGATACGAAAAGTTGCTCATACACTTCCCTGCTTGACTTTTAAAATTGTATACATTTCCTATATGAACATCTCAATGATATTTTACTGACATGAAGTATGTAATTAAGATCTAGGGAATGAATATGGAATTAAAATTATCTCTATTTCATAAATAAAATTCTGGACATTGTTTCTTTGTGAAATACTTAATTCCCTATTTCTCACATATAAAACAAGGACTGTTCTCCGTGATATATGGAGTTCTCTATATTGCCTCTATCAAAATCTAGGCATTATTCTCCTTCAGGAAATCTGGACTTCTCTATATTTCACATCTGAAATCAGAATGAACATTTTCCTGTGAGAAATAAAGACATCTATGTATTTTCATGCAAACCACTGGGTCTTCAGTCACAGAAACACCTGTTTGCATTTGTGTCTCTGTGCATTACATGCATGTGTGCACACTTGTGTACTTGTGTCACCTGTGTGTATGTGTGTGTGTGTGTGTGTGTGTGTGTGTGTGTGTGTCTGGGAGGAGCTTTGTTCCTGTGGGAAGTGAATCCCCATGTGCACAACCTTAGCCACTCAGGAGTCTGCTTTAAGCTGCACGCCAGGAGTAGGGGGTGCGTGGGGGGTGGGATTGGAAAGGCCAAGAGCTCACACCATAGGCCAATGGCTCCAGGGTGGTTTGGCATGGGGCTGCGTTGTGGGGCCCAGACAGCAAGCTGATGAAAGTGCTTTGCTTCTTGCTTAGAGCATGGCTGCATTCCTGAAACTGCTCAAGCCTAAGGCATAACTTTAGGGATGGACTCTGCAAAAGGTGCACATCTGTGAGGTTGGTGTAAGCCCACCCATACCCCACCTCTTACCACCAAATCCCACCCCCTGCCCATGGCTTGCACTTTGGATCCAAGAGGAGCACCTCTGTAACTGAGGTACCTAGGAACCCTATCTCAGCTATGAGAATCCCTGAGCACATGGAGTCACTGGCTGCCCCAGAAGCAATTCTAAAAACCTTGAGGATGTGACCACACCTAATAGTTCAATGCTTCCTGTTCTGAAACTCAGAGACTTGATAAAAATTCTTCTTTTATTCAAAATGGGGGGTCAGAAATACTAAATAAGAGACATAACCCTAAGAAATGGATTTTATCTCTTTAGCCACACTGACTCTTCAGCGAGGTTGCTTTAAAAAGCCACATGTAAGAATACCTGTCTCTTATACACATCTTCTCAGCTATGAGAATCCCTGAGCACATGGAGTCACTGGCTGCCCCAGAAGCAATTCTAAAAACCTTGAGGATGTGACCACACCTAATAGTTCAATGCTTCCTGTTCTGAAACTCAGAGACTTGATAAAAATTCTTCTTTTATTCAAAATGGGGGGTCAGAAATACTAAATAAGAGACATAACCCTAAGAAATGGATTTTATCTCTTTAGCCACACTGACTCTTCAGCGAGGTTGCTTTAAAAAGCCACATGTAAGAACAATCAGTCTGTGAACACCCAAGAGTTGAAGTTAGTAGGCCTGGTGTGAATTCACAAGTGAGCTCACAGCCAGGTCAAGAGCGTATTCTAGATCCTGGCTGCTACCATGCAAATGCCAATTAGACATTCACGGATTATGTGACCCTGGACAAGCTGTTTGACCTGGCCAGATCTCAGTGTGCTCATCTATCAAATGAGTGTGAGGATGTCCCTGGAACTTCAGTGGTTGAGATCTTGCCTTCCAATGTGGAGGGTATGGCTTTGATCCCCTAGCGAGGGAGATAAGATTCCACATACCTTGTAGTCAAAAAACCAAAATGTTTTAAAAGAAAAGAAATAAAGCAATACTACAACAAATTCAAAAAAGACTTTAAAAATTGTATACATTTTAAAAAATGTTACTAATAAGAAGCCCAATGAGACATGAGGCAGCAACCTGCTTTCATTCTACAACTATATAGCAATTACTGTTCTAGGTCCCAGCAAGGAGCAGAAGGGACTCCCCAGAGACCTATAATTGTGGTATTGCTTTTCACTCCCTCGGGGTTATGTTATACGATATTTGAACCTGCATATCACTCCAGAGTGCTCTCATCTGACAGCAAGGAGATCTGCAACTTTACTTGCTCAGACTCAACAGTGAGCAAAAAAGCACTTGGCAAATTAAGAGAGAAGTAGAGAGGAGGGCTGGGGTGTGGGCAGATGGGTCACACTGGGAATCTGAGATTAGCAGATTATTCTATACATAGAATAAACAACAAGCTCCTCTTTCATAGCACAGGAAACTACAATCAATATCCTGTGATGAACCATAATGGAAAGGAATATGCAAAAATATATGTGTATACAACTGAATCATTTTCTTTTACAGTAGAAATTAATACATTGTACATCACCTATACTTCAACAAACTAAATTTTAAGACAGAAGACAGAACCTAAATGGAGAATGTGCCCACAAGTGAACACAGAGAAGGCAAGCCTGCCCACCACATCCCGAACAAGGACCATGCCATGAGGACAGACAAGTCAGGGAGGGACTTCACCACTGCCTGGTCCCCTTTAATTCCTGGAAAGATCCAAGGCTGGCCCTCCACTATCCCGTCACTGACACTCACTTGGCTAGTGTATTTGGCAGTGTCTTCAGTGACATCGATGAAGCGATAGTGATGGGTGGGACTGAATGAAGATGCAAGGGTGCAGGTGGACTCTGAGCTGGTAATGAGGGGAGACGACTAGGTGCTGGTCACCAGGGTGATGGTGGAGGTGGATGGGTTCTGTGTGATCTCTTTCTGCTGGACAGCTGTGAAAGCAAATGGTTCTCGGTCACCCCACTGCCTGAGGAAGGCTGTCCCAGCTTGAAGCTCTGGTGGGGAACAGGGGTCAACCCACACTCTCAAGTTTCCCTGCTTTCAAGAGACGATGATACTCCCATTGGCCAAACTTGAGCAAAGTTCCAAGGAGCCCTTTCTCAGCAAGTCCTCCACATAGGTCTTTAAGAACTAATACAGTTTCCAAGAGCTCAACACTGCATCCCTAGGATGACTCACACCCCTTTAAAGTCCCACCTAAGAAACTTCAAGGATGTCAATAGAATTGCCTATTTGTTCCAGTCAATACCTAAGGATCGGGCCCCTTGCCCTGTCTCTATGAGAGGGCAGAAGCCTACCTTTAAGAGGTAACTGAGTTAGCAACCTCAGATATTTCACATGGACCAACATCCCCTTCCCAATTTGCATAAAATTGTCATTTTCTGACTCTATAGTATTCCCATGAGTCCCCCTCCATATTTCCTAATCTCCTTTTAAAACCCCAGTCCCCTGTGTACACACTGAAATTGACTTCAGTTCATGCTGCATCGATGTTTTGCCCTACTGCAATAGTACATAGCAGATTAAAATCTATCCTAACTACTTCAACTAGTTCAGGCCAGTTTTGTTTATGTTTAACAGTACAATCTGGGAATTACAAACCATACCATCACTGAGCTCCTCCTTGCCTGAACCTAAGTTCCCCCAGAAGGCTTATTATACTTAAGGGCTATGATTCAACAGCCTGGAACTCCCCATCCCAGCTTGAAAGATCCCAGACCTGGTTCAGGCTTAGCAACACTTTGGACAGCAGGATCAATCCAGCTGTACTCCCATACTCTATGTCCAATCCTGTCGTCTTCCTCCACCCCAATCTTTGGAGAGTTTCACTGGAAGCTAGTTCCATATCTGGCTACTCTTTTATTTCACAACTTGCTGCAACTTTTTTCCAGTTCTCCTCGTGATAGTGCACTCAGTATGTGAGAGTTTCAATCCAAGAGTACAGTAATGAAGAATCTGAATGCAGCTTTCCCCATGAAACAAGACCAACATCAGTCCTCATGAGAGCCAGATAAACTAGTCCCCATGAGATCAGCCCTTTGTACAACTTTCATCAGCCCAGAAAGAGACTCCTGCTGGGAGCTGTCATTCTGCATTTTAGCAATGGTTTGATGCTTGCTCTTCTTGCACTGGCTGGTGGGTGCTAATCCCTAGTTATTAAGGTATCCTTTACTATCCACTTCTCATACTGTACCTTTCAAAAGTTATGCCTAGGGGTGCATGGACATGCACAAGGAAACTTATACAAAGGTATTCATTGCAGGGCTGGTTGCAACTAGTAAAAACTGGAAGCAACCTAAATGTCTATCTGTAGGTGAATACTTTATTAAATAAACTATGGGACCTGTCTCTTATACACATCTAGAAGTGTATAAGAGACAGACATAACCCTAAGAAATGGATTTTATCTCTTTAGCCACACTGACTCTTCAGCGAGGTTGCTTTAAAAAGCCACATGTAAGAACAATCAGTCTGTGAACACCCAAGAGTTGAAGTTAGTAGGCCTGGTGTGAATTCACAAGTGAGCTCACAGCCAGGTCAAGAGCGTATTCTAGATCCTGGCTGCTACCATGCAAATGCCAATTAGACATTCACGGATTATGTGACCCTGGACAAGCTGTTTGACCTGGCCAGATCTCAGTGTGCTCATCTATCAAATGAGTGTGAGGATGTCCCTGGAACTTCAGTGGTTGAGATCTTGCCTTCCAATGTGGAGGGTATGGCTTTGATCCCCTAGCGAGGGAGATAAGATTCCACATACCTTGTAGTCAAAAAACCAAAATGTTTTAAAAGAAAAGAAATAAAGCAATACTACAACAAATTCAAAAAAGACTTTAAAAATTGTATACATTTTAAAAAATGTTACTAATAAGAAGCCCAATGAGACATGAGGCAGCAACCTGCTTTCATTCTACAACTATATAGCAATTACTGTTCTAGGTCCCAGCAAGGAGCAGAAGGGACTCCCCAGAGACCTATAATTGTGGTATTGCTTTTCACTCCCTCGGGGTTATGTTATACGATATTTGAACCTGCATATCACTCCAGAGTGCTCTCATCTGACAGCAAGGAGATCTGCAACTTTACTTGCTCAGACTCAACAGTGAGCAAAAAAGCACTTGGCAAATTAAGAGAGAAGTAGAGAGGAGGGCTGGGGTGTGGGCAGATGGGTCACACTGGGAATCTGAGATTAGCAGATTATTCTATACATAGAATAAACAACAAGCTCCTCTTTCATAGCACAGGAAACTACAATCAATATCCTGTGATGAACCATAATGGAAAGGAATATGCAAAAATATATGTGTATACAACTGAATCATTTTCTTTTACAGTAGAAATTAATACATTGTACATCACCTATACTTCAACAAACTAAATTTTAAGACAGAAGACAGAACCTAAATGGAGAATGTGCCCACAAGTGAACACAGAGAAGGCAAGCCTGCCCACCACATCCCGAACAAGGACCATGCCATGAGGACAGACAAGTCAGGGAGGGACTTCACCACTGCCTGGTCCCCTTTAATTCCTGGAAAGATCCAAGGCTGGCCCTCCACTATCCCGTCACTGACACTCACTTGGCTAGTGTATTTGGCAGTGTCTTCAGTGACATCAGATGAAGCGATAGTGATGGGTGGGACTGAATGAAGATGCAAGGGTGCAGGTGGACTCTGAGCTGGTAATGAGGGGAGACGACTAGGTGCTGGTCACCAGGGTGATGGTGGAGGTGGATGGGTTCTGTGTGATCTCTTTCTGCTGGACAGCTGTGAAAGCAAATGGTTCTCGGTCACCCCACTGCCTGAGGAAGGCTGTCCCAGCTTGAAGCTCTGGTGGGGAACAGGGGTCAACCCACACTCTCAAGTTTCCCTGCTTTCAAGAGACGATGATACTCCCATTGGCCAAACTTGAGCAAAGTTCCAAGGAGCCCTTTCTCAGCAAGTCCTCCACATAGGTCTTTAAGAACTAATACAGTTTCCAAGAGCTCAACACTGCATCCCTAGGATGACTCACACCCCTTTAAAGTCCCACCTAAGAAACTTCAAGGATGTCAATAGAATTGCCTATTTGTTCCAGTCAATACCTAAGGATCGGGCCCCTTGCCCTGTCTCTATGAGAGGGCAGAAGCCTACCTTTAAGAGGTAACTGAGTTAGCAACCTCAGATATTTCACATGGACCAACATCCCCTTCCCAATTTGCATAAAATTGTCATTTTCTGACTCTATAGTATTCCCATGAGTCCCCCTCCATATTTCCTAATCTCCTTTTAAAACCCCAGTCCCCTGTGTACACACTGAAATTGACTTCAGTTCATGCTGCATCGATGTTTTGCCCTACTGCAATAGTACATAGCAGATTAAAATCTATCCTAACTACTTCAACTAGTTCAGGCCAGTTTTGTTTATGTTTAACAGTACAATCTGGGAATTACAAACCATACCATCACTGAGCTCCTCCTTGCCTGAACCTAAGTTCCCCCAGAAGGCTTATTATACTTAAGGGCTATGATTCAACAGCCTGGAACTCCCCATCCCAGCTTGAAAGATCCCAGACCTGGTTCAGGCTTAGCAACACTTTGGACAGCAGGATCAATCCAGCTGTACTCCCATACTCTATGTCCAATCCTGTCGTCTTCCTCCACCCCAATCTTTGGAGAGTTTCACTGGAAGCTAGTTCCATATCTGGCTACTCTTTTATTTCACAACTTGCTGCAACTTTTTTCCAGTTCTCCTCGTGATAGTGCACTCAGTATGTGAGAGTTTCAATCCAAGAGTACAGTAATGAAGAATCTGAATGCAGCTTTCCCCATGAAACAAGACCAACATCAGTCCTCATGAGAGCCAGATAAACTAGTCCCCATGAGATCAGCCCTTTGTACAACTTTCATCAGCCCAGAAAGAGACTCCTGCTGGGAGCTGTCATTCTGCATTTTAGCAATGGTTTGATGCTTGCTCTTCTTGCACTGGCTGGTGGGTGCTAATCCCTAGTTATTAAGGTATCCTTTACTATCCACTTCTCATACTGTACCTTTCAAAAGTTATGCCTAGGGGTGCATGGACATGCACAAGGAAACTTATACAAAGGTATTCATTGCAGGGCTGGTTGCAACTAGTAAAAACTGGAAGCAACCTAAATGTCTATCTGTAGGTGAATACTTTATTAAATAAACTATGGGACCTGTCTCTTATACACATCTAGAAGTGTATAAGAGACAGACATAACCCTAAGAAATGGATTTTATCTCTTTAGCCACACTGACTCTTCAGCGAGGTTGCTTTAAAAAGCCACATGTAAGAACAATCAGTCTGTGAACACCCAAGAGTTGAAGTTAGTAGGCCTGGTGTGAATTCACAAGTGAGCTCACAGCCAGGTCAAGAGCGTATTCTAGATCCTGGCTGCTACCATGCAAATGCCAATTAGACATTCACGGATTATGTGACCCTGGACAAGCTGTTTGACCTGGCCAGATCTCAGTGTGCTCATCTATCAAATGAGTGTGAGGATGTCCCTGGAACTTCAGTGGTTGAGATCTTGCCTTCCAATGTGGAGGGTATGGCTTTGATCCCCTAGCGAGGGAGATAAGATTCCACATACCTTGTAGTCAAAAAACCAAAATGTTTTAAAAGAAAAGAAATAAAGCAATACTACAACAAATTCAAAAAAGACTTTAAAAATTGTATACATTTTAAAAAATGTTACTAATAAGAAGCCCAATGAGACATGAGGCAGCAACCTGCTTTCATTCTACAACTATATAGCAATTACTGTTCTAGGTCCCAGCAAGGAGCAGAAGGGACTCCCCAGAGACCTATAATTGTGGTATTGCTTTTCACTCCCTCGGGGTTATGTTATACGATATTTGAACCTGCATATCACTCCAGAGTGCTCTCATCTGACAGCAAGGAGATCTGCAACTTTACTTGCTCAGACTCAACAGTGAGCAAAAAAGCACTTGGCAAATTAAGAGAGAAGTAGAGAGGAGGGCTGGGGTGTGGGCAGATGGGTCACACTGGGAATCTGAGATTAGCAGATTATTCTATACATAGAATAAACAACAAGCTCCTCTTTCATAGCACAGGAAACTACAATCAATATCCTGTGATGAACCATAATGGAAAGGAATATGCAAAAATATATGTGTATACAACTGAATCATTTTCTTTTACAGTAGAAATTAATACATTGTACATCACCTATACTTCAACAAACTAAATTTTAAGACAGAAGACAGAACCTAAATGGAGAATGTGCCCACAAGTGAACACAGAGAAGGCAAGCCTGCCCACCACATCCCGAACAAGGACCATGCCATGAGGACAGACAAGTCAGGGAGGGACTTCACCACTGCCTGGTCCCCTTTAATTCCTGGAAAGATCCAAGGCTGGCCCTCCACTATCCCGTCACTGACACTCACTTGGCTAGTGTATTTGGCAGTGTCTTCAGTGACATCAGATGAAGCGATAGTGATGGGTGGGACTGAATGAAGATGCAAGGGTGCAGGTGGACTCTGAGCTGGTAATGAGGGGAGACGACTAGGTGCTGGTCACCAGGGTGATGGTGGAGGTGGATGGGTTCTGTGTGATCTCTTTCTGCTGGACAGCTGTGAAAGCAAATGGTTCTCGGTCACCCCACTGCCTGAGGAAGGCTGTCCCAGCTTGAAGCTCTGGTGGGGAACAGGGGTCAACCCACACTCTCAAGTTTCCCTGCTTTCAAGAGACGATGATACTCCCATTGGCCAAACTTGAGCAAAGTTCCAAGGAGCCCTTTCTCAGCAAGTCCTCCACATAGGTCTTTAAGAACTAATACAGTTTCCAAGAGCTCAACACTGCATCCCTAGGATGACTCACACCCCTTTAAAGTCCCACCTAAGAAACTTCAAGGATGTCAATAGAATTGCCTATTTGTTCCAGTCAATACCTAAGGATCGGGCCCCTTGCCCTGTCTCTATGAGAGGGCAGAAGCCTACCTTTAAGAGGTAACTGAGTTAGCAACCTCAGATATTTCACATGGACCAACATCCCCTTCCCAATTTGCATAAAATTGTCATTTTCTGACTCTATAGTATTCCCATGAGTCCCCCTCCATATTTCCTAATCTCCTTTTAAAACCCCAGTCCCCTGTGTACACACTGAAATTGACTTCAGTTCATGCTGCATCGATGTTTTGCCCTACTGCAATAGTACATAGCAGATTAAAATCTATCCTAACTACTTCAACTAGTTCAGGCCAGTTTTGTTTATGTTTAACAGTACAATCTGGGAATTACAAACCATACCATCACTGAGCTCCTCCTTGCCTGAACCTAAGTTCCCCCAGAAGGCTTATTATACTTAAGGGCTATGATTCAACAGCCTGGAACTCCCCATCCCAGCTTGAAAGATCCCAGACCTGGTTCAGGCTTAGCAACACTTTGGACAGCAGGATCAATCCAGCTGTACTCCCATACTCTATGTCCAATCCTGTCGTCTTCCTCCACCCCAATCTTTGGAGAGTTTCACTGGAAGCTAGTTCCATATCTGGCTACTCTTTTATTTCACAACTTGCTGCAACTTTTTTCCAGTTCTCCTCGTGATAGTGCACTCAGTATGTGAGAGTTTCAATCCAAGAGTACAGTAATGAAGAATCTGAATGCAGCTTTCCCCATGAAACAAGACCAACATCAGTCCTCATGAGAGCCAGATAAACTAGTCCCCATGAGATCAGCCCTTTGTACAACTTTCATCAGCCCAGAAAGAGACTCCTGCTGGGAGCTGTCATTCTGCATTTTAGCAATGGTTTGATGCTTGCTCTTCTTGCACTGGCTGGTGGGTGCTAATCCCTAGTTATTAAGGTATCCTTTACTATCCACTTCTCATACTGTACCTTTCAAAAGTTATGCCTAGGGGTGCATGGACATGCACAAGGAAACTTATACAAAGGTATTCATTGCAGGGCTGGTTGCAACTAGTAAAAACTGGAAGCAACCTAAATGTCTATCTGTAGGTGAATACTTTATTAAATAAACTATGGGACCTGTCTCTTATACACATCTAGAAGTGTATAAGAGACAGACATAACCCTAAGAAATGGATTTTATCTCTTTAGCCACACTGACTCTTCAGCGAGGTTGCTTTAAAAAGCCACATGTAAGAACAATCAGTCTGTGAACACCCAAGA
The DNA here is from genome assembly GCA_006408675.1 of Madoqua kirkii. Taxonomy (NCBI): domain Eukaryota; kingdom Metazoa; phylum Chordata; class Mammalia; order Artiodactyla; family Bovidae; genus Madoqua; species Madoqua kirkii. The sequence goes on along the minus strand of SJYC01048803.1, from coordinate 949 downwards.
GTTGAAGTTAGTAGGCCTGGTGTGAATTCACAAGTGAGCTCACAGCCAGGTCAAGAGCGTATTCTAGATCCTGGCTGCTACCATGCAAATGCCAATTAGACATTCACGGATTATGTGACCCTGGACAAGCTGTTTGACCTGGCCAGATCTCAGTGTGCTCATCTATCAAATGAGTGTGAGGATGTCCCTGGAACTTCAGTGGTTGAGATCTTGCCTTCCAATGTGGAGGGTATGGCTTTGATCCCCTAGCGAGGGAGATAAGATTCCACATACCTTGTAGTCAAAAAACCAAAATGTTTTAAAAGAAAAGAAATAAAGCAATACTACAACAAATTCAAAAAAGACTTTAAAAATTGTATACATTTTAAAAAATGTTACTAATAAGAAGCCCAATGAGACATGAGGCAGCAACCTGCTTTCATTCTACAACTATATAGCAATTACTGTTCTAGGTCCCAGCAAGGAGCAGAAGGGACTCCCCAGAGACCTATAATTGTGGTATTGCTTTTCACTCCCTCGGGGTTATGTTATACGATATTTGAACCTGCATATCACTCCAGAGTGCTCTCATCTGACAGCAAGGAGATCTGCAACTTTACTTGCTCAGACTCAACAGTGAGCAAAAAAGCACTTGGCAAATTAAGAGAGAAGTAGAGAGGAGGGCTGGGGTGTGGGCAGATGGGTCACACTGGGAATCTGAGATTAGCAGATTATTCTATACATAGAATAAACAACAAGCTCCTCTTTCATAGCACAGGAAACTACAATCAATATCCTGTGATGAACCATAATGGAAAGGAATATGCAAAAATATATGTGTATACAACTGAATCATTTTCTTTTACAGTAGAAATTAATACATTGTACATCACCTATACTTCAACAAACTAAATTTTAAGACAGAAGACAGAACCTAAATGGAGAATGTGCCCACAAGTGAACACAGAGA
>SJYC01048801.1:0-16434 GCA_006408675.1 Madoqua kirkii | reverse complement strand
GTGTTTGACTGTCTTTATGAAGTTCTCATAATGTTTTGATTGCCATGGCTGTATAGTAAGTCATAAAACTAGTAATGTCAATTATCCAACTCTATTTTTTCCTTTAATTTTTATTGGAATATAGTTATTTACTCCAAAATCACTGCAGATGGTGATTGCAGTGGTATACCCATCAAGGGACATCACAATTGCTTGAAATATATTACATTTTTGGGACCAGAGAATCACCATCTTTCATTTGGTTATATATTTTTCTTCTCTGAGTAACTATTATGAAAATGTTTACTATACTTATACTATAGTATACAAAATATACTTATTATGAAAATGTTTACTTATACTATACTATACTTGAACTTAAGATTGATCCCATAAAGTTATTTAAGCACACAGACTACAACTATTGGCAAATTTGCCTTTAGTATTATTAGTAGTAACATTATTAGTAGTATTAACATATTAATAATTACTTCTAGTTTTTTGGCTTTATATAGTGAATGACAGACTGGATGAAGCACAAGCTGGAATCATGATTGCCTGGAGAAATATCAGTAACCTCAGATATGCAGACGACACCACCATTATGGCAAAAAGTGAAGAATTTATACTATACTATACTTGAACTTAAGATTGATCCCATAAAGTTATTTAAGCACATAGACTACAACTATTGGCAAATTTGCCTTTAGTATTATTAGTAGTAACATTATTAGTAGTATTAACATATTAATAATTACTTCTAGTTTTTTGGCTTTATATAGTGAATGACAGACTGGATGAAGCACAAGCTGGAATCATGATTGCCTGGAGAAATATCAGTAACCTCAGATATGCAGACGACACCACCATTATGGCAAAAAGTGAAGAAAAACTAAACAGCCTCTTGATGAAAGTGAAAGAGGAGAGTGAAAAAGCTGGCTTAAAACTCAACATTCAGAAAACTAAGATCATGGCATCTGGTCCCATCACTTCATGGGAAATCGATGGGGAAACAGTGGCTGACTTTATTTTGGGAGGCTCCCAAATCACGGCAAATGGTGACTGTAGCCATGAAATTAGAAGACATTTGCTCCTTGAAAGAAAAGTTATGACCAACCTAGCAGCATATTCAAAAGCAGAGACATTACTTTGCCAACAAAGGTCCGTCTAATCAAGGCTATGGTTTTTCCAGTGGTCACGTATGGATGTGAGAACTGGAATATAAAGAAAGCTGAGCACTGAAGATTTGATGCTTTTGAACTGTAGTGTTGGAGAAGACTCTCAATTGAAAGTCCCTTGGGCTGCAAGGAGATCTAACCAATCCATTCTAAAGGAGATCAGTCCTGAATATTCATTGGAAGGACTGATGCTGAAGCTGAAACTCCAATACTTTGGCCACTTGATGCAAAAACCTGACTTATTTGAAAAGACCCTGATGCTGGGTATGATTGAAGGCAGGAGAAGAAGGGGATGACAGAGGCTGAGATGGTTGGATGGCATCACTGACTCGATGGACATGATTTTGAGTACAGTCCAGGAGTTGATGATGGACAGGGAAGCCTGGTGCGCTGCAGTCCTTGGTGTCACAAAGAGTTGGGCACAACTGAGCCACTGAACTGATAGTGAATGACCAAAATTATTTTCAATGATTTTGAGTAGATGGGTTCACACTTGTAGGCAATATAGAGGAAAAGATGCATTTGAACTGTGACCACTTAAAAAATAACATCCTACATAAATGTTTAAAATTTTCATAATGCCGTAGAGATGGAATGATCATGTAAGAATGGCTTCAGTCTTCTACTTTAAGTGTTGTAGGAGCAGTCTCTACTTTCTGTGTTTCTAGTTGTTGCTCAAACGCTACCCAAAGCTGGTGCTGAGGAGAGTTCACCTACTGAACAGCTGTCCTTCTAATGACAGCTGGAGTTGATCTTATCTATTTACAGCCTCTTGAGTACTAGCCAGAGGAGGACACTGAGATGCAGAGACTCAGGTATAATCCTAGGAAATAAATCCAGTGACTTATTGAGAGCCAATAACATATTTTCTAGATGCTGCAATACTGTAGAACTCTTTGCCTTTCACGTTTTACCCAGATTTGATTAAAGAAAGAAAGATCAGCATATAATTCAATATCTAGTAGGAACTTTTCATATTATTTCTGGTCTCTCAGGTCAGTATTCTCCTTCATATCCAATTCAAAGCCCTTTAGTCCTTAGTTATTGGATGGCAAGCCTTCCTTGCAAACTTCAAAGGAAGGAAATAGGTAACTGGTCTTTTGAATTCCAGATTTAAAAATCAAGACAAATGGTATCTCCCTGAAATATTCTTGCAGTGACTGATTTACTTTTCCCTTGCTGTGTATCAAACTACCCAAACTTAATGGCTGACAGCAGTAAAGATTGTTATTGGATGGCAAGCCTTCCTTGCAAACTTCAAAGGAAGGAAATAGGTAACTGGTCTTTTGAATTCCAGATTTAAAAATCAAGACAAATGGTATCTCCCTGAAATATTCTTGCAGTGACTGATTTACTTTTCCCTTGCTGTGTATCAAACTACCCCAAACTTAATGGCTGACAGTAGTAAAGATATAAGCTCCTCATAGTCCTGTGGGTTGACTGCAGCAGCTGGATTGTATTGGAAGGTTTAAGATGATCTGACTCACATGAGGCATTGGTGCTGCCTGTTGGCTAGAGGGCTTCAGGCCTCCTCCAGATGGCCTTTTACTCTCCAGTAGATTAGACTTGCTTCCTTATATGATGGTCTCAGGACAGCGTTTCAGGAGGGCAAAGACCTAAAGTCCAAGTCTTCTTGAGGATCTAGGTTTTTGAAGTCACACTGTCATTTCTACCACATTTTGTTGGTCAAAGCAAGTTATAAGGCCAACCTGGATTCAAGAAGTGGAGGAACAGACTTCACTTGATGAGAGGAGCAGTAAAATCACATTGCCAAAGGGTTTTGTGTGCTGGGACAGATGATTGCTCCCATCTTTGCAAGTATTATCTTTATTTCTTCTTTTTTGAAGAAATATTATAGTTGATTTACAATATTGTGTTAGTTTCAGGTGTAGAGCACAGTGATTTAAATTCATATGTACATTTGTATTCTTTTTTTTTTTTTTTGCTTTTCTGTTACAGATACTTAATTTAGTTCTTTCTGCTATACAGTAAACTCTTGTTGTTTATTTTATCCATAGTAGTGTGTATCTACCTGTTAATCCCATAATCATGATTTACCCCTCCCTGCTGCTGCTTTTTATTAAAGTGGGCAATTTAGGGACATTGGCTGTGAAGTCTTAATAAATATGGAGAGACAGAATTATAAAATGTGACAATTAGAAATGGTAATGAAAATCTGGAAACCATGGAAAAGCAGGTACGCTATATGTTCCATGAGATGGGCAATGGGAAAAGGTTCAGACTGTGCATATTCTCTGTTCTTTAGATACTTGATGCCAAATCATCACTTTTAAAACTCTCAAATTAGAAACAACAAAGACAAGTAACGAAAACCGTCTTTTTTTAAAGTTGATATCCATTTGTGAAAAGGGACAGGTGGACATGTTGGTTTGACAAAGATCAGCAAATGATACTCTGTAGCATATTTTAAATGGCCTTATATTTTTGACCATCAAAGTTTTGACTGAAAATAGACCCTTAACATTTAAGACCAAAGGAAGGTATTTTGATGGTCTGCTGGATCAGAATAAAGAGAAACAAACTATGACCAAAAATCCCTTTGAAACAGAAAAGTTCAGAACCTGATGCTGGTCTCAGGGCTATATCCATGAGCAGATGAGTAGCAAATATACTTTCTTGGCATGACTGTTTTTTCTTGCCAATTAGATTATTTGACTAATGATATACTCAAATGTAAATACAAGGAATTGTTAATACCTGGGGTCAAGCAAGAGGAGGAAGAAGAAATTTATATGTTCCTCTGAGTAACAAACCTGTTAGATGCATTATGCCATTTAGGCCTTATGTAGCCTCTGTGAGTTAGATTTTTATTCTCATAGATAATTCTACCTAATCACACTTACAAGTTATTAAGCACTTATGGCATGCTAAATACTGTGTTAAACATTTTACACATGTTATTTTAATTTAAAAAATAGCTAAATAGATAGGCATTGATGTTCCCATTGTAAAGATGAGGAAACTGTGTCTTTGAGAGTTTAATATTTTCCCCAGTGAATCACAGTCAAAAAAATGATGGAGCTGGTCTTGATTTTAAAGTCCACACTGTAGCATCCTGGCTCCCTAATCTCAGTTGGGCAAAGGAAGGGGTTGGGTTGATGGTGGAGTATGTGCTGCCAACTACATAGGTTATATCAGCTACACAGATTGGGAAAAAGGCTTTATGTTCTGAAGTCTGATAAGTCAGTTTTTGACTCTCACTTATGTCATTTGTAAAGAATCTGCCTGCAGTGTGAGAGACCTGAGTTCAGTCCCTGAATCAGGAAGATTCCCTGGAGAAGGAAATGGCAACCCATTCCAGTATGCTTACTTAGAAAATTCTATGGACATAGGAGCCTGGCAGACATGACCGAACAGCAAACACTTACTTTCTGTCATTTGTAAAAAAGTCTACATGAACTTTGGGTGAGTTCTATAACCTCTCCAAGCCTTTAAATAAGAAGGAGGGTGCTCAACTCATAATGTTTTTTTGCATATTAAATGTGATAAAATGTCTAGTAAATTGCCTAACACATAATGGAAACCTGGCTTCTGCCTACTGATTGGACATTGTTTCTGCTTCTTTCGCAGGGTAAATAGCCTGTGACCTTGGTTTTTAATTTTGCGTTGGTGCTGCCATCTAGTGAAAACTAAGCCACACAGACATACGTGCACATTGACACATGGTTCCACTAAGGCAATAGGGATCAACATGCTTTAGTCTCACAACCCAGAGCCTTGAGGCTCATGGGTATCCAGAGGGTTACCTAGGTCCTTGCTTCCCAGACTCTCTGTGCTGAAAGCCAGCTTAAAAAATTTCCAGCCCATTGCAGACTGTAATTTTGTAAAATATTGTCAAAGTGAATTACTAGGAAAATGAAAACTATATAAAATAAAAATCCATTAAAAATTATCAGATTCTATAGTGTAGAATTGTTATATGTTTTTGACCACTTTCAGTTCTTATCTCCCTATGGACCCTGTAACAATCATTGAACCAACATTGGCCCATGTATCATACCTTGAGGAGCGCTACTAGCTAAGATGGTCTGGCATAGTTAATTAATCCTGGCAAGTATCAATAGTAAGGGCTGAGAAAGCCACTGGCCTGCATGAACTGTGTCTGTTATGCAAGGAAAGAAGCAAACATGAAAAATGGAGTGGATACAATGTTCAGGAGGTTGAGGATCAGCTCAGTTCCGGCTTATTCACTTGCAGTTCCTTGCAAAGTGTTTAGACATTTTTATTAGGCCTTTTTGTTTTTTAAACAAAACATCTCAATGCAGCCTCAAAATATTTCTGATGAAGCCCAGATTTTAACATTCAATGCCAGTAAATTAAGTCCTGAGAACATTATTTCTGCTTCTAGATTGGTCAGATAGATTTTTTAACACATTCAGAAATGCTTTACCTGAGGTAAACTCACAGGGATTTTGAAAAAGGGAGGGGTAGAAAGAAAGACATCTCAAGTCTACTCCTAATTCCAAGGTATGGACTTGGGCAGGGCTCAAAATCATTTTGCAGAGCACTATTTCTAGGAGATGTTCAAAGAAATATTGATATAAAAAGGCTCCTTGTCCAAATATTCTCTTTGGGAATAGTCATGTTACAGGAAAGGGGACCCCCTTCCAGGGCTCAAAACTGGGCTCTTGTCTAATACTTGGAAATGAATTGTCCGAGGAGACATGTGTGCTGACAAAGCAAGAGATTTTATTGGGAAAGGGCACCTAGGCAGAGAGCAGTAGGGTAAGGGAAACCAGGAGAACAGCTCTGCCATATGGCTAGCAGTCTCAGATTTTAGGGTGATGGGATTAGTTTCTGGGTTGTCTTTAGCCAATCATTCTGACTCAGAGTCTTTCCTGGCTGTGCACACCTTGTTCAGCCAAGATGAATGCCAGTGAGAAGGATTCTGGGAGGTGGTTGGACATGTGGTGTCTCCTTTTGACCTTTCCTGAACTCTTCTGATTGGTGGAGGCTTATTAGTTCCATGTTCCTTACCAGGACTTCCTGTCATAAAACAACTCATGGTTACTATGGTGCCTGGCCAGGGTGGGTGGTTTCAGTGAGTGTGCTTCCCCTAATAGTCACAATGGTGATTATCAAGTTAAATCTTCTGGAAAATCCTGGAATGAACAAGCCTATTTCACTTTACTAAGAAAAACATCTATTTCTGCTTTATTGACTGTGCCACAGCCTTTGACTGTGTGGATCACAATCAACTGTGGAAAATTCTGAAAGAGATGGGAATACCAGACCATCTGACCTGCCTCTTGAGAAATCTGTATGCAGGTCAGGAAGCAACAGTTAGAACTGGACATGGGACAACAGGCTGGTTCCAAATAGGAAAAGGAGTATGTCAAGGCTGTCTATTGTCACCCTGCTTATTTAACTTATATGCAGAGTACGTCATGAGAAACGCTGGGCTGGAAGAAGCACAGGTTGGACTCAAGATTGCCGGGAGAAATATCAGTAACATCAGATATGCAGATGACACCACCCTTATGGCAGAAAGTGAAGAGGAGCTAAAAAGCCTCTTGATGAAAGTGAAAGAGGAGAGTGAAAAAGTTGGATGAAAGCTTAACATTCATTGCCGGGAGAAATATCAATAACCTCAGATATGCAGATGACACCACCCTTATGGCAGAAAGTAAAGAGGAACTAAAAAGCCTCTTGATGAAAGTGAAAGAGGAGAGTGAAAAAGTTGGCTTAAAGCCCAACATTCAGAAAACAAAGATCATGGCATCTGGTCCCATCACTTCATGGGAAATAGATGGAGAAACAGTGGAAACAGTGCCAGACTTTATTTGGGGGGGCTCAAAATCACTGCAGATGGTGATTGCAGCCATGAAATTAGAAGACGCTTACTTCTTGGAAGAAAAGTTATGACCAACCTAGACAGGACATTCAAAAGCAGAGACATTACTTTGCTGACTAAGGTCTGTCTAGTCAAGGCTATGGTTTTTCCAGTGGTCATGTATGGATGTGAGAGTTGGACTGTGAAGAAAGCTGAGCACCAAAGAATTGATGCTTTTGAACTGTGGTGTTGGAGAAGACTCTTGAGAGTCCCTTGGACTGCAAAGAGATCCAACCAGTCCATTCTGAAGGAGATCAGCCCTAGGTATTCTTTGGAGGGAATGATGCTAAAGCTGCAACTCCAGTACTCTGGCCACCTCATGCAAAGAGTTGACTCATTGGTAAAGACTCTGATGCTGGGAGGGTTTGGGGGCAGGAGGAAAAGAGGAGGACAGAGGATGAGATGGCTGGATGGCATCACCGACTCAATGGACATAAGTTTGTGTGAACTCCAGGAGTTGGGGTGATGGACAGGGAGGCCTGGCGTGTTGCGATTCATGGGGTTACAAAAAGTCAGACACAACTGAGTGACTGAACTGAACTGAAAGCTCCAATACTTTGGCCACCTGATGCAGAGATCTGACTCACTGGAAAAGACCCTGATGCTGGGAAAGGTTGAAGGCAAAAGGAGGAAGGGGCAGCAGAGGATGAGATGGTTAGCTTGTAGCACCTACTCAATGGACATGAATTTGAGCAGACTCCAGGTGATAGTGAAGGACAAGGATGTCTGGCATGCTGCAGTTCATGGGGTCACAAAGAGTTGGACACAACTTAGTAACTGAACAATAACTGTCTCTTTCTGCTTTGCAAACAGTATCTTCTCACTGTATCCTCAATGGCCCATCATCTGTGTAACTCCACATAGATCTAATCTCTGATTCTCTTGTTCTTATAAGAACCCTTGTCCTAGTGAGTTAGGGGCCCCACCCATATTATCTCATTTAAACATAATTACTTACACATATGTTGACACATGAAGTAGAAGGGAGGGGCACAATTTAGTCCTTAAAAAAAGATATTAGCAATATTAAGAGAGGTGTCTTAACAGAAACGTTTAGTTAATCTCAAATAATCCAACACAGCTGAACTATAAACTAAAAATGTTGTCACAAATGTGGGAGTCATGGAAACTGAGCTGAACTCAGTTCAGTTCAGTCACTCAGTCATGTCCGACTCTGTGCAACCCCATGGATGGCAGCCCACCAGGCTCCCCCGTCCCTGGGGTTCTCCAAGCAAGAACACTGCAGTGGGTTGCCATTTCCTTCTCCAATGCATGAAAGTGAAAAGTGAAAGTGAAGTCACCCAGTTATGTCCTACTAGTAGCGACCCCGTGGACTGCAGCCTATCAGGCTCCTCTGTCCACGGGACTTGCCAGGCAAGAGTAATGGAGTGGGATGCCATTGCCTTCTCCATCCCTGTCCATCACCAACTCCCAAAACTTGTTCAAACTCATGTCCATCAAGTTGGTGACGACATCCAACCAGCTCATCCTGTCATCGCCTTCTCTTCCTGCCTTCAATCTTTCCCAGCATCAGGGTCTTTCCAAAGAGTCAGTTCTTCATATCAGTTGGCCAAAGTATCGGAGTTTCACCTTCAGCATCTGTCCTCCCAGTGAATATTCAGGACTGGACTATATGGACAGAATTGTAAATCTAGTTGATGCCAGTCAAAACACATCAAAATTTCAGCTTTAAACAAAAGAATATGTTCTTTTTTTTTTTTTACTGCTAAAACGAAGTCTGATTATAAAGTAGGTCCAAAATTAAGTACATGAGGATGTAGATTTTTACTTTTTCCTTTCCTTCAGAAATAAGAGAGTCTGTAAGAATAATTTACTAAATAGCACTCCAACGTCTTACTAACTAAAGAGTGACTCAGGCCATGCATTTACATTCACAGAACTTCTAGATGTCTCATAAGTCAACATATCACATAAACAACACTGTTTTTGTCCTCAATTAGGTAGGTGGAACATTGACAAAGTTCAAATTGCTAGAATACATGCTTTATAACCTGCACTTCACTTTGAGTATCTTGAGCAAGGGATGCTAGCTGGCAACTCTTTTTCCTTTGTTGATTCTGTGGTATAACCTAACTGTTCAACCATACTAGTAACTCTAACAATATCCCAAACTATCTTATCAAATTTATGAGATCACTAGACTTTGCAAGACTTATCTGTATAATTGAAGTCAAATAGCTGTTTCTTCAACACTAAGAGTTGCCCACCTAAAGTCTGTGACCTAATTTGCTTAGTTAATGAGAACAGTGTCACAGTAGATGGAATTTATCTGAAAATGAAAGCAGCAAATATAACTGAGCTCTTTCCTGGGAGGGTTTCTCTGAAACATACTTCGGCAGCACTGATTGAAAAGGAGATAGTTTAGTTTTCACTAACACTTCCAGCATGTGTATTCTTACCTGCATAAACAATGAGACCGATATATAAAGGTAGTCATAACTGAGACTGTTCACTCGTTGTTAATTCCACTCTTACACCCTGGTTAACGTTATAGCTGAAAACTGGCATATCTAAAGATGGCTACTAAAATAACCCAGGCTTCAGATAAGAACTTAGAGCTAAGGAAGGTATAGAGTATTTGCTTATTAAGATAGAATATTAAGACTTTCACAAAGCTATACTAAGCCAAGTCATTTTTCAGTTGGAGGCTTATTGAGCTTCCCTGGAGTATTCTATAAGTAAAATAAGGCCTCAAGTGTCTGTGAAATCATGAACCTTTTCACACATTAATTTTCAGGAGGATAAATAAATTCCTGAATCTAAATCTAGGTTCTTTTGCTGTCTCTGGAATGCAGTGCCAGCTTTACTTCCTAGCAGATCATTTCACCAGCCACTGTCAACAAATACTGTGGCCTTTTATACGCCAAACACTGCTCTGGCTGTTGCAGTTGACAGCCTGGAGGAACAGATGATAAATAAGTGAAAGGGAAGACTAAATTCCAGATGGTGATTTTATTCAGTGAAAGAATCAAGGAGAATAATGAGTTCAAGAGTGATGGGGAATAAGGACCATACTATAAATAGGGTGGTCAGGAATGCCCTCTCTGAACATGACACTTAAGGGGTAAACTGAAGGGGAATGAATTATTCAGGTGATGGAAGGGTATTTCTAAGCTGTTGAAAAGTCCTAAAGTGAATACAAATACGGTGTTACCTTGTTTTTAATTGGAGGATAATTGCTTTACAATGTTGTGTTGGTTCCTGCGTATAACATGAATCAGTTATAACTATATATATATATATCCCTTCCTCAGTGAGCCTCCCTTCCACCACCGCCCCCCACAGTGTACCAGGCTGTGTTGTATAACAGCTTCCCACTAACTATTTCACACATGGTAGTGTATATATGTCAATGCTACTCTCTCAATTCATCACACTCTCTCCTTCCATCACTATGTCCACAAATTTTCTCTACATCTGCATCTCCATTATTTCCCTGAAAATAGGTTTATCAGTACTATTTTTCTAGATTCCTTATAGATGTATTAATATGCAATATTTGTTTTTCTCTGTCTGACTTATTTCACTCTGTATGACAGGATCTAGGTTCATCCACCTCCCAACAACGATTCAGATTCGTTCCTTTTTATGGCTCAGTCATATTTCATTGTATGTATGTGTACCACACTTCTTTATCCATCCATCTGTCGATGGACATCTATGTTGCTTCCTTGTCCTGGCTATTGTAAACAATGCTGCTGTGAACACTGGGGTACATGTGACTTTTTGAATTGTGGTTTTCTCAGACATACATGGTGTTCTTGGGGAACACCGAGGAGGCCCATGTAGCTCAGAGTACAAAGCAAAAGTGGTAGGAAAGGCCACATGGTAAATGGTAAATATTTTCGGCTTTGTGGACTATAAAGTCTCTGTTGCAACTATCTAACAATGCTTTTAAAGAATAGCGTTAGCCAAAGACAATACATAAGTGAATGAAAGTGACTGTGCTCCAATAAATCATATTTAAAAAACAGGTAGTGGGCCAGAATTTCCCATCTGTGCAGCTCACATCTACATCAAAAATATGATCGTTCTAACATAATGTCTCTTTAAAAATACTAGGATACTTCTATTGTCCGCTGCTAACTGGAAAAGAAATACTTTATGAAAGATTTGAGTTCCAAATATTTAATAGTTAAATTAATTTGCACATCCTCAACTGATAAATGGTATCAAGAAGGGCCCCCACACTGTGTTTTCATTATCTCACTTTGCCCATCATTCATACAGATTGCTTCTGGGTCATTTCATCCTTCATTTCAAAATAACTCTTGATACTAGGCAATCAGCCATTAATGCAGTATATATATCTTTCTGAAGTCTAGATGAAGAATTTAATGAACTTACAGGACACAAAATAATCACCAGTAGAATACATTTTCCTAAATATGTTATTACCAGCAACTTAATGTAGGATATTTCCATATCTGCTACATGTTGGGGGGTATTCTACTAGATTCTATGGTAGAATAAAAAAAGAACTAGAAAATTTATCATTATTATGTTATCATATCCCATTACACTCCAAACCTGATTTAAAAGCAGCCAGGAATCAACACTGGGTAAGCAATTGTATGTCACGTACTATCTCTCTTATCCTAACAACTTGCTATATTTTATAATTCCCATTACACAGATGCTAACATCTAGCTGACTGAGATTACATTAAATATTACACAGAAGTGGTATCAGGATTGAAATTCACATTTGTTAGACTTCAGTCCATTACACCCCAGTGTGCTCAGAATATGAAGAAACTCTGCATGAGAAACTTGGATGAATTTATTTCTGCTGAAATGAAGCTGACTCAGGTTTTGAAAGAAAACTAAGAGACCAAAATGACTCACCATAAACCTACTCTGTCTAGGGAACCCTATTCTGATAAGGGTATAATCATTCAAAGCATTTTGGATTTTTTTTTCTTTTGTATACAAACAAAATGGTAAGTAAGACACATACTGAAAAACCAGTTTTACTCTTTCACAAGCTTAATTTTCCCCTATTTAAATACAACATAAATAAATTTAAAATAACATAATTCAACCTGAACGTACAATTTTTCCCTGATACTTCTCTCTAAATTACTTATAGCTATTTCGACATACATAATCCACAATGAGGGGACAAAAGTTCATCAATATTCAATGTACTCAAAAGAAAAAGGTACAGGCCTGGTAAGTATAAGAGCTCAGAAAATAACAATAACAGTATTAATGAAATAACTTAGCATTCTAAGATGACTAATTTAAAGGAAGATATTTATTTAGAGGTAAAATTTCTGGTATATCTTGCTTTTTTAAAGTATGTTTTCTGCATCAATGTTAGAAGCATAGCAAGTATGTTAGAAGCAAACATTTAGAAAATGTGTTTAGACTGTGCCAAATAATAATACTTTTTAGTGATTTCATTACTTTGGTAGAAAGTTAAATTCATTTAAAAAATACTATCTCAAAAATCTGATGAGGGAACATTTCATGAAAAGATAGGCACAATAAAGGACAGAAACGGTATGGACTTAACAGAAGCAAAAGATGCTAAGAAAAGGTGGCAAGAACACACAGAACCATACAAAAAAAAGGTCTTAATGACCCAGATAACCATGATGATGTAGAGCCAGACATCCCGGAGTGTGAAGTCAAGTGGGCCTTAGAAAGCATCACTACAAACAAAGCTAGTGGAGGTGATGGAATTCCAGTTGAGCTATTTCGAATCCTAAGAGATGATGCTATGAAAGTGCTGCACTCAATATGCCAGCAAATTTGGAAAACTCAGCAGTGGCCACAGGACTGGAAAAGGTCTGTTTTTATTCCAATCCCAAAGAAAGGCAATGCCAAAGTATATTCAAGCTACCGCACAAATGCACTCATCTCACATGCTGGCAAAGTAATGCTGAAATTCTCCAAGCTAGGCTTCAACAGTATGTGAACCGAGAACTTCCAGATGTTCAAGCTGGGTTTAGAATAAACAGAGGAGCCAGAGATAAAATTGCCAATATCTGTTGGATCATAGAATAAGCAAGAGAATTCCAGAAGAACATCTACTTCTGCTTCATTCAGTACGCTAAAGACTGACTGTGTGAATCACAACAAACTGTGGGATATTCTTCAAGAGATGGGAATACCAGAACACCTGACCTGCCTCCTGAGAAATATGTATGCAGGTCAAGAAGCAATGGTTAAAATGAGACATGGAACAATGGACTGGTTCCAAATTGGGAAAGAAGTACATCAAGTATATTGTCCCTGCTTATTTAACTTATAGGCAGAGTACATCATTCGAAATGCCAGATGGATGAAGCACAAGCTGGAATTAAGATTGAAGAGAGAAATATCAGTAACTCCAGATATGGAGATGACACCACCCTTATGGAAGAAAGTAAAGAGGAACTAAAAAGCCTCTTGATGAAAGTGAAAGAGGAAAGTGAAAAAGCTGGTATAAAACTAAACATTCAAAAACTAAGATCATGGAATCTGGTCCCATCACTTCATGACAAATAGATGGGGAAACAATGGAAACAATGACAGATTTTATTTTCTTGGGCTCTAAAATCACTGCAGATAGAGACTGCAGCCATGAAATTAAAAGACTCTTGCTCCTTGGAAGAAAAGCTACAGCCAACCTAGACAGCATATTAAAAAACAGAGACTTTACTTTGCCAACAAAGGTCTATCTAGTCAAAGCTATGGTTTCTCCAGTAGTCATGTATGGATGTGAGAGCAGGACCATAAAGAAAGCTGAGCACCAAAGAATTGATGCTTTTGAACTGTGGTGTTGGAGAAGACTCTTGAGAGTCTCTTGGACTGCTTGGAGATTAAACCAGTCAATCGTAAAGGAAATCACTCCTGAATATTCATTGGAAGGACTGATGCTGAAGCTGAAACTCCAATACTTTGGCCACCTGATTCGACAAACTGACTCATTAGAAAAGACCCTGATGCTGGGAAAGATTGAAAGCAGGAGGGGAAGGGGATGACAGAGGATGAGCTGGTTGGATAGCATCACTGACGTGATGGACATAAGTTTGAGCATGGTCCAGGAGTTGGCGAAGGACAGGGAATCCTGGCATGCTGCAGTGCTTAGGGTCAGAAAGAGCTGGACACAACTGAGCGACTACACAATTATAAAGGTGATGGGGGGAAGGTGGAGAAAAAGAGAAAGAAAGAGAACCAAGAGTTAATCTTCAGTATAACAGGTACTATCCTGAATTTTGCCTCTGAAATATGTGCTTTTACACGTAATCTTTTTACCTGAGTAATTTTTTATTGATTCTGTGTTGAAGTTATATTATTTCCAATATGTTGATTAAGGGATATATTAAAAATAATTTTGTCTGTTTTTCTTTACTTGTTGGTTACCAGGAATTTTCAAAATTCATTCACAATTGATTATAGATGTTTTTCCTCCTAGTCCACAGATAACTTCACAATTATTCTCAACCACCTCAACTTGCACCATTACCAGCTTGAAGTTGGCACTAAAACCAAGCTCATTTCCTATTGCAGGAGCTGGTACATGGTCATCACTGACTCTAGAGAAGAAATGGAGAAGAAATCCCCAGGTAATTCTGTTTATTGGTTTGTACTGCCACCACATGTGAATCAATTCAGAGAGACACTGCAATACATCCTATTCTTAGAAGAAGGGCAGGGCCCAGCACCAGTGCTGACTGAGTGGTTATGAAATTTAGAAAGTAGGAAAATTCTTTTGAACTAAACATCATTTCTTTTGCATTTGAGAGCAAAATGAGGTGCACAGAGGTTAAAGAATTTTGTCTTAAGTCCCAGAACTGGTGACTGCTCAACTAAATACTCTAAGTGGTTCCAATTTGCAAGCAGGAAAGCTATTCTCCTGAATTTTATTGTTGTGTTTAATTTTCTCTTGGTTTGTTTCATATTTACAATGTGTACTATAATAGCAGCTGTAAATAGTGATAATGTTTTCAAATGTTATGACTCCAATTTCTGTCTTTTTTTTTTTTAATTGCACTGGCTGGTGTCTCTGAAGAGACTAGACAGTGCTAGTCAGGGAAATTTTTGCTTGTTTCAAGAGTCCATGGGAAAAACAATTCTCACTTCCTCAACAAGATTCATGTTAACTTTGGGGGTGAGCCAAATACATTTTTATTAAGTTAAGAATATTTTATTTAGACTTTTAAGCATGTACATTGACTTCCTTAACAGTTTTGTTAGGATACAATTCATATACCATTCAACTCAACAGCTTTTAGTATATTCACAGAACTGTACACCATTACTACAATCTAATTTTAGAATCTAACATTCATCACTCCCAAAAAGAACCTCCAGACACATTTGTTATCACTCTCTATCCCAGGCTATTCCTCCATCCTAGGCAATCACTATAATCTACTTTCATTTATTTGCCTCTTCTGGATATGTCCTATAAATAGAATCATGCAATACATGGTCTTTCGTAAATGACTTGGTTTTAATTTTTCTATCGCTTTTTCAAAACACTTGGAGACTGATTATAAGATTCATTCCCTGGTGGCTCAGAGGTTAAAGCATCTGCCTCTGATGCGAGAGGCCGAGGTTCGATCCCTGTGTCAGGAAGATCCCGTGGAGAAGGAAATGGTAACAGTATTCTTGCCTAGAGAATCCCATGGACAGAGAAGCCTGGTGGGCTACAGTCCACGGGGTCGCAAAGAGTCGGACACGACTGAGCGACTTCACTCACTCACTAGGTCTCTTACTATGATGTATCCTGATACAGAATTTTTCATTAGAACCATCCTCACATTCTAGGAATGACCTCTTTGTATTGACTACTGGTTTCTCTTTGTTAGTAATATGTTTAGAACTTTTATGCCAATATTGAGTTGTATATTGTCTTTTGTGCTAGTCTTGTTGGACTTTTGTAACACTATTATGCCTAGTATTTTGTAGGAGGATATAGAAGCATTTCTTTGTCATTTGGCTCTTGAGCAATATAAATAGCATTAGATTTTTTCCCCTGTGTAACTGTCTAGACAGAGTCCTTTTTAGAGCATCAACTCTTTGACAAATTATTCCTCCTATGTTAATTATCCTTTTGAATTTTCTCCCTTTTCGGGAATCTTTTTTGGTAAATTTAATCTTCCTAGAAAACTACCCATTTCAAGATTTTTCAAATGTATTTCCATGGGGTTTAGAAAATTAGCCTTCTATGATTCATTTCATCTGCCACTGAGAGTATTTTCTCTCTCATTTCTTATTTAGTATATTTGTCCTTTCTCCCTTTTTTCTTGCCTAGTTAATTGACATTTATTTCATATCATTTCTTGTTCAAAACCCAGCTTCTCAATATATATACAGCTTTGCCATTTTAAATTGTTTATTGATTTCTACTTTACCTTATTAATTTTGTATTTTTTTTCTTTTCTGTCCTTTTCTAAATCCTTTA